>JBBPCX010071006.1:0-10285 GCA_037974365.1 Hydrocynus forskahlii
TGTGTTGACCAGTAGGTGTCCCCACTGTGCATATGAAGCCTCGAGAAATGAATCACTTTTCAACACATTTGGCTGGAGGGGTTCAAGGTGTTATGAAGCTTCATCTCGCCATCACTAACTCCAACCACAGACCCCTCATCTCGCCTGTCACCCCACTCCAGCAGCTAACACTCTGGAGGAGGGTGACTGGCAAGAATGGCTCAAACACACAAAGTAACACACAAACACACTTAACAACACATTAATACACATAACACAGTTCTACCTGTAGGGGGAAATTCTATGCTCTCACTCCATATTATGTAACGGTGCCTTTGTTATACCCAAATATGGACATGTAAAAATCCATAGGATAGGAGAGAAGGGGGGCCCCCCGCTTCCCCAAAAGCCTGACTTATTACAAATGTCTAGGGGGGACGGAAAAGGGGGGTCGGGAAGGTATATAATGTGGTAACACATATGTACAAACAGAATTGCTGCAGCCTTTCTCCATCTTATTGTGATTCATTGCAATAAAACGACAAAAATTTCTGAAACCAGAAGCCTTCGCCTCTTCCTTCGAACCAGAAAATACTTCTACATACCCCCTATAATGTCCCCAAAAACACACACCACCTGGCCAATTGCCCATTCACCCACCCCACAAAGGCTAATGGGAGCCAGTGTGACATGCCGGCTCATTACACAGCCCCCTCCGACGGGGAGCGCCGTTCATGGCCACCCCTTTAGTCCAGCACAAAATCCCTCAGACAAGGCGGCAAGTTGCGCTTCTGGGGAGCTTGTGGTGTGTCCTCCTTGGCAGAAATAGAGCCCTCACCACTCGCTCCCCACTCCCCCAGGTCCATCAACTCACCGTGTGCGTCTGGTGGCTCAGAGTGGTCAGTGGTACAGCGTCAGTCTGTACCTGTGTAGGACCCTGGCCTTGCGGTAGCCCCTTAAACTCACCTGGTACATCACCTCACCGAGTCGCTTGAGGACCTCTCCTGGCCCCCTCCAGTGGTCATCCAGCTTTGAATTCCACCTCTTTTTCCAGGAGGGGCAGTAAACCCAGAGCAGGTCCGGGGGCGCGAAATCCTGCCCCCGGCTGCTCGCTTCCACTGCGTCGTGGCCGCACCCTTTTGCTCCTTCACGACTGACGAGACCAGCACAGCTGGTTCATCTTAACACATCCACCGGTCACTGTAATGAGTCGAACGCTCGTCTCCTTCCATCCAGGTGGAGACCGTCACTGCATGTGGGGCAGTATACCTGACTATCCATCGTGATGGTGGAGCTGGTGTCGACCAATGCTTCCATGATACACCCCACGTAAAGGCCCTCGACGACCCACCCCCTGTTGCTGGCGTCTTACAGGGTCTTGGTGGGTAGTGGACCGCGCTGGCCTCTGGGAGCTTTCTGCCGGCTGTTGCTGCTCCCCACTGGGAGTTGGGGCCCGGCAGTGCCATGCTAAATGTCCCAGCTGCCCACAGCGATAGTACGGCCTTGGCTGGAGTGAGCGCGTTGCTTGAGAGGATACTCCATCCGCACCGGTCACCATAGGCCCCACTCGGGGTCTTCCCCACCTTCTGCTCCACCGGCTGCCACTTGCTGGTGCGGGAATGACATTGCCTTAGCAGCTAAGATGGCCTCTGCGCGCTCCACTTCTGCTAGCGCTGCCGTCAGGGTGGGTGGGGCTGTCAGCCGCACGTGCTGCTGCAGTCGTTCTGGTGAGAGGGCACGGTATCCTCGGTGGGCGAAGTTCTGCAGGTTTTGTGGTCGGTTGTGTTCGGGGGTGTTGCAGAAGATTGGCAACCTCTGTGCTAATTACTGCAAACCAACAAATAGAACATGTAGATTTAAATACATTTCGATTTTGAAAAGTTATGTATCCCTAAATGCTCAACATACTGTGTATCAGGGATATGCACAGGAATTTTAAGGGCCATTGCTCTGACCTGAAAAAATGGTTCAAGATGCTGCAATAAGAGGAATAAGAAGCCAGAAGCCAATTTCAGCCTCGTACTACAGTTACTTGACTGGACACAACATTTAAAAACACAAGTTCTTGTTTGCAAGGGAACTCTAAGAAGTCCAGGTCCATGCGTCCCAGAATATGCTTCAGTCAAGAGCGAAGTCTTTCTAAAAGATGATTAAGCAGTTGTTCCTAGAAGAGAAAAAAAAAAAGAAAATTACCAAAAGAAAAGCAAATCCATGATAAGATCTGGTGTTTGGCAAGTGCAATTTGTAATAATTGCTTCAGATACTTGAACAGTTCAAAATCCGATGCCTATTAAAAATTATTGCACAGCTCGTTTCCGTTCTGGCTGGTAGCTGCGTGGAATGTGGCGTATTTTCTCTCGCAGGCCGCCCCGATGTGGATATAAAAATGAATATTAGGCTGTATGAAAACAGTAACTACTGAGAAAAGACTGTTGCGTGAAAGCTAAGAAATGGTAACATCGTAATAATTCGAGTGACCTCAGCTGGACACAGAGGTCCACAACAGCTGTTTAAGAAGCACAGTACAAGGAGTAACTACTCAGAAATTAACTAGGTTTCATTTTAATAAGTTGTAGGTTTCAGAAACCATCACACTCATAGACCTATATTTGGAAAAGCCACAGACTAAGAGAACTGTAGTTTTTTATGTAAATAAAGGTATTTGCATAATACAAAAATAGTCTCAGAAAACAAACACACAAAACAAAAACTTTTGTACTAGAAAATCCATCTATAACAAATGTGTCCCATTAAGTGAGAAATTTCCAAGCACCCCCCTCCCCCAGCATACCGTTAACTAGTTACTAACGCAGTTTTCACAAATGTTAAAAGAACGTTAAAAGTTTTCCCCTCATTAAAAGTTCAGTGTAGATATTGTTCAATAAATCCGGTTAATATGCAACGTGTCGAGTAATATCTATTACTCAATTTTACGAACATAAATGGCAAGTAGACTAAACAGACTCACTGAAGCAGCATCACTGGCATTGGCCGACATGGCAGTGGAGCGTAACCTGATTGGCTGGACGTTGGATGAATTGAGACAGGGATCGATTGCTTCTCCCTGTTTGCCCCATGTTGACTCCGTATCTTTTGACGCTGAATTTGAATCTTTTGACACTGAATTTTTTTTACACCGAAGTTTTCGAGACATTGAATTTTTTTACACTGAATTATTGTTTGAGATTGAATTTTTTCACGCTGAATTTTTTTTTTGAGATGTTTAATTTTTTATGCGGAATTATTTTCAATTTTTTTTGCTAGAAATTTGATTTGAAGTCTGATTTTGATGCTGAAAAAATTCAGTGTTAGAAATTCATATTCAAACTCCGATGGCACAGAAATACTTCCATACGTGTCTAGCTATATGTGTCTGTAGTTCCGGGAGCCTGCATTAAGCTGTGAAGCTGTTGAGTTGCTGCTGTATGTGACTGAGCTCCAACCAGTGCGGCAAATTAAAAAGCATTTTCCTGACGAAGATGGCTTCCACATCTTTTTTCCCTCTTTGCACAGTGAAGGCTCGCGACAATGTATGTCTGGGCAACCTTAGCCCTGCCCTGTGCACGTCCCTGTTGTGTATAAGCACTGAATGCATTTGAACAAGGCAGAGCTAAAACTAACCTGCACATCTGCTGCAGCCAATGAGCAAACCACCATTAATCTGTTGACAGACATACAGTTTCATCATGACTCTGCTTGCCAATTTCTTCTGCAATTAGCACAGCCCAGTGTCCTCAGCAGAAATCTCACAGGCTTGCCCTGCACACACAAGCACAAAAAGCTTATACTTACAGTCCTCTGAGTAACATTACTTTTTTCAAGAAATATAGAGTTTTCAATTTTTTTTCTAGTGTCTTTAAAAACTCCTGGCTTGAGGACTGAACAATTTGTGCCAAGAAGAATTTTCTCCTTACAAGAACAGCAGTCAAAATAAAACATTCTACTGTCATTTAAGGTGTAAGTGCAGTTATTGAAAATTAGACAAAACACATTAGCCAGCATGTGTGCCCGGTTCACCTTGCCTGTATAAAGATCTGTAACTGTTGCTTATCTGATTATAGTTATATTAATTCAAGTATGCCTATTTAGTGTTTTTGCTATTGTTAAAGTTATTGAAGTGAAAGTGACCATTCTGTCATGTGTGAACACACTACAGCACAGTGTAAACAGCAGTGTAAACAGCTCAAAATTCTTCCTCTGCATTTAACCCATTCACCAAGTGAAGCGGTGGGCGGCCAGGAACACAATGCCCGAGGAATAGTATGTGAAGATGGTACCTTTCTCAAGGGTACCTCAGAAGTGCCACTAGCAGTCTTGGGAATCAAACCTATGATTTCCAAACAAAATAAAAAACAATATTTCTTTTTATACTCAATTACTGTAATGGGTCATGATTTTCAAAGCGTGTCAATAACTATCATTAAATTACACAAAAATAAATATTGTCTTGTCATAAAAATTTATGTTTTCCTTTATTTTCCTACTGTTACTACCACCAGTAATGTGGTACTACTACCAGAAGATAGTGGTAATGCACCCAAAAGCTCTTCACCACCCAGCAACAAAAGAAAGAGGAGAACCCCTCGTAAAACATGAGTGGCTCTGGGTGCTACTGAACAAACAACAGAAATGTCCAAAACCAAAGACTCCTTCAGGACTCAAAATATTATGCATGTAAAAAATAATAGTATAGTGAAATGCCCATCCCTAGTGGATAATTTCTGTAGTTACATTTGTGTATTTAAAAAAAATTATTTACCCAAAATATTTAAACCAAAAACTCAAAATTAATCGTTAAATTGAACTAAATCATTGCAAAGTCAGAGATGCATTAATACAGAGATGTCGAAGTCTATATTCATAAGACACCTATAAACTATATAAAACAGTTTCAGTATTTACCCTTCATATTGAGTCACCATTGTGAATAACAGCCGTGAACTCGAGTCCAAGTCCTATACCATTTCTCAATACCAAGAACAGACTTCTATTCCTGGAAAGACACAAGAACATGACAATGTGAAGGCAAATGGAAAAGTCTATGGTGTTCCTGCTAGCTAACCAGAGCCTTCTGAATGGAGTAAACTCATATTTGCTGATGCTTATTTAAAGGAGAAACTAAATGAGAACTAAAAAGAACATTTATGGTTTCAATGTCTTTTTCTATTTCCATTGGAGTTGCTGGACAAAAGTTTTGCGTGTATCATTCCAACATAAATCCACATGAGTCTAAAAACACACAGTAAAACTATATATGGACTTGAATCTGTCTACACAGACCAGGGTAAAATTAATGTTCATAGTTAAATAATTACTCAAGTGGTTCCCATCCCTGATTTTAGCATTCTGACCTTTATGTGCAGATGAGGTTTGGACTGTAGCCACACTGCTCAGGTCAGCAGGTAAACCCACGTACACCCCTCCATAATTCTTTCTCTTCTCATCCTCTGGAGGGAAGTCCTCAGTCCTAATGGAAAAAACAAAGTTGGTGCATTAAAGGCATAATGGAGAAAGCAGTATGTAGCCCTTCAAACACAGCAGGTACAGTTAAATGCTGAGAGGTACATTTTCTCCAGCTGACGATTACGGATGTTTCTAAGGTTGAATGGTTCTCCGTTTGATAGAATTTGTTTTGAAAGTCACTTAGCTGAAGGCCACAACCCTCCCACAGAAATTCATAATGGTTGTTGTCTGGCGTATGGCGAGCGCTGGTTAGGGCTGCGGCTACTGATGAGCGCTGCATGTCACACACTCTAAGGGCCTCATCAAGGCCGTGGACAAGTGAGGTGATGTGTATGTGTGCGTGGGGCGGCTGATTCTAAGAACTGTATGGAAAATGACAGCTTGGCTTGTATCTCCTACTGTTTTGAGCACCACTGTGGGTGTTGATTGACACACCATTCTGGGTAACCAGAGGAGTCAGAGACAGAACTAGACACAGACCTCTAGAAACTTCTTCCCCTTGCTCACTACCCCTTTCTTGCTTATCTTCTGGTGGACTTTCAGGGACACCGGGGCATAGATTGACAACTAAAAACCAAAAACTTTCTCTCCATGCTTTACTTACTTTTGCCTTAACTTCTGACTTTTCTTTGACAGGAGTCGTTTAGGTGTACTCAGCCTGCAGTAACTTGGATGAATAGTGGGCATTGATTTAAGTATAGTTTTACAGGTTTGAGGAACAGGTGTGGACTACTTGAGCACTGATGTACGTCGCTCTGGATCAGAGCATCAGCTAAATGCCGTAAACGTAAATGTAAATGTAAATGTAAAACGAAGTGACTTCACAAAGATGATGCTTACATCCTGCAGTGTGAGAGGCTATGACTAACAAGCATTTGAAGTCTGATGCAAGTTTGACTTGTACTCACTCATCTTTGGCAGCTTCAGATGGACCTGTAGAGAAATAAAATCAAACATTACATCACTTTTATGACCCAAATCAGGTCAGCTCTGAGTTCATATTCTAAAAGCAGGTTTTTGGGGGGGTCTCTCTCCTCTGCTATTCTAACCTATGTCCATTTTCAGTTGAATAAGCTACCAATGACGTTCTGTCATCTCTCCACAGCTCAGTTAATCTACTCTGCCCCTTGTCTTCCAGACCAAAGCGTGTCTCTCCACTGGTTCCGTGGCTGTCTGAGGTCCTGCGGAGTAATAGAAGGGAACTGAGAGCAGCCGAAAAACGATGGAGGAAAACACTTCATGACAGTGACCTTATCACTTATCGCTCGCTTTTATCCAAATTTGCCACTGATTTAACGTCTGAAAAGTCTTCCTTCTACAGAATCAAGTTTGAAGGATAAGCATCCAACCCTCACAAGCTGTTTACCACCTTTTTGTCTCTTCTTAAAATTCCATCTCTCCCTGTTTTTCCAGCTCTCTCACCAGAAGACTTCGCCGTGTTCATTGATGAGAAGATTGATGACATTTAGTAGATCCAATCATCAAGCTGGCCGTCAGCCAGAGACCAGCCAGTGCTGCCCAGTTTCTCACTCTCTTAAGGATGTGGCATTGCTTCTGATGTCCAGCAAACCCACCACCTCTCTGCTTGATCTAATCCCGCTTATCGCCTACATCATCAATGGCTCCTTAACAATTGGCCATATCCCATCTGCTTTCAAGTCTGCAGTGGTCACACCAATTCTGAAGAAACCCAAGCTGGACTCCTCAGATATCAACAACTACAGACCAGTATCTCTTCTCTCCTTCATTTCCAAAGTCCTGGAACTTGCTGTTTATAACCAACTTAACATCTTTCTTTCTGAAAACAGGCTTCAGGATCCTCACCAGTCCTGGTTCAAGGCTGCAAACTCTACTGAAACAGCACTACTAGCTATCTCCGAAGAACTTCATGCAGCTGGGTCAGCCAACCTGTCTTCTGCCCTGACACTTCTTGACCTTTCTGCAGCCTTCGACACGGTTAACCATCAGATCCTCCTGGCTACTCTCTCCAGCCTTGGAATATCGGGCACAGCCTGGCAATGGATTGAATCCTACCTTGATGACCGGAAGTACCAGGTAAGCATGGCAAGGCCCCCAGTTTGCCCCACGAAGATTGTCCACTGGTGTACCACAGGGCTCGGTCCTTGGATTGCTTCTCTTTTTTCTATATACTGGTTCTTTTGGGGATGTGATAGCCTCACATGGCTTTTCCTACCACTTTTATGCAGACAACACTCAACTTATTCTCTCTTTCTCCTCCAGTGACGGTCTCGACCCACATCTCCTCTGCCTGGCTGATATCTCCTCTTGGATGGCGGCCCACCATCTCAAGCTGAATCCCAGCAAGACTGAGCTGCTTTTCATCAAATTGAGTCCATCACCAAGCCATGACCTCACCGCTTCTTTTAAGAACTCTGTTATCGTCCCCTCGAAGAAGGTAAGAAATCTTGGTGTCATGCTAGATGAAGAACTGTCATTCCTGTCGCACGTTGACATGCAGATACCTTCTTTACAACATCAGAGGAATCCGACCCTTTCTCACCACTGAAGCCAGACAGTTACTCATCCAGTCTCTGGTCATCTCTAAACTGGACTACTGCAACTCTCTACTGGCTGGACTGCCACTGAAGGTAACGAGACCACTTCAGCTGATTCAGAATGCAGCTGCGAAGTTAGTCTGCAACAGCACTCTACTACAGAACCTTCACTGGCTCCAAAACCTTAACACTTGCCTTCAAGGCTGAGAATGTACTTGCACCTCCTTACTTGTCTGCACCGATCAAGCTGTGTGTCACTTATCATCCTCTCAGAGCTTCAAGCACCACTAGTCTTGAACTTCCGGTGCTCAAAAGAAGAGGAACATGCATCAAAACTCTTTTCAGCCTTGACCCCCCAGTGATGGAATGAACTTCCTCTTGCAATAAGATCTGTAGAGTCCTTCACTGTCTTCAAGCGTCGTCTGAAGACCCACCTCTTTAAGGAGCATCTTGGTGAGTAACCAGTCCTCTCGTTTGTCTCTAATACATCCTTTCCTATATATTTAAAAAATCCCTCAGGCACTTACTTTCTTAACTGTTTTTACTTACTTGTGTATTAACCTCTGACTTTCTTCTTCTTCTTTTTTTCCCTCTTTGACAGGGTTTGTTAAGGTGTGTAACTTAGCCAGCAGTAACTTGGTTAAAAGCAGATGTTGATTTAAGTACAGCTTTACAGGTATGAAGAACTGATGTGGACTACTAAAGCACTGATGTACATTGCTCTGGATAAGAGCATCTGCTAAATGCCATAAATGTAAACGTAAACGTGATACTGCTATCACAGATCACCACATATAAAGTTACATGCACTGCTGCTCTCTCCACAGCTATAACTTAGTGACACCCATCCCTATGAAATGTAGGATCTGATAGATTAGTTAATATTAATAATAAAATAAAAATTTTACAGTATACTTACATGTGTCCTGTCACAGTTTATAAGTTGGATATTGTTTCAGGACAACAGTACATATTAGAATTGTTGACAAAAATTCTACATTGTAAACGTTCTGTAAAGCTTGTCCCATGTCATAAAAGTTGCAAAGACAGACAGGGTTGAAGCTTTGAGAAAACTAAAATTATTCAATGAAAAAAATCTATTTAAAAACTTTTTTCTTCCTTTTCCAAGGATCCTAACAATCCTACAGTGACTTTATGACGAATACAGTGTTATAAAACCCAGTGTACCTAAAAGGAAGGCTGCAGAGCCTACAGAGGGGTCAACTGATAAAAAAGATACAGGTACAGAGTTAAAGAAATGTAAACGGTAAGAGTGTCAGTGTAATGGAAACTGTTGTCGGGCAGACCTGGAGCCAGCAGAGAGAGATCACACACTCTGACAGTCCACATTATATCAACCCAGCGATGAGTCATCAAACAGAAAAATCTCCTTACCATTCTGTTTTGTCTATAGATTCTAAAAATACCGCTACATAGTGGTTAAAAATACACAGCTTTGCTGAGTCAAAACAAGGTGTGAAAAAGTCGTTCAGAGTGGTTTGACACATATGAATAAACACAATAAAGCCAAAACTGCCAGTAAACTTCCATGTTTTGTGTTTTCATTGTATTATTATTTATTAAGTATTTGTGTATCAAAAAGGATACCAGTTTTAAAGTTTTCTTCGAAGATCTCCGTGCATGTACCTCTCCAAAAATAAATGTTTTAGGTCAAAACTATAGTAAAACAGGCTGCTTTTCATGTAATACCATTATGTGATTATAGTTTTAGAGCTATTAAATGCTTGGTATTAAACGTTTTGTTCCTATTACTACTACTCTATAAAAATGTCTGTGGTGCAGTTCACATCAAGCCACTTTGAATCGATATGTTTACCTCCTAAATACTGAAATTATGCCATTCTCTTTAAAATGGGTGACATTTGTGTACTATGTACAATATTAAAACAAGTCTTTGAATTGCATTAGTGTTTAGTTAGTTATATACCAATAATTTTGATGGATCACTGAAAGAGCAAAGCAAAAAATTATGTAAAATGGTCGTAATCAAACACTCAAAAATTCCAAAATTATTCACTAGGAAAGAAGAAAAAATGAAAAAGAAGCCTTAACTAAAAATAATTACAGCAATAAATGTGTATAAATGTGACTCTGTTACTCACTGTAAGAAAGACCAGTAAGTAGTGTTGTTTTTGGCGGCCTGTCTTAATTTTAGTTTTAATCTAGTCTTTGCATCAAGCTGTCATTTTATTTTTTATTAGTCTTAGTCACGTCCAAACTCTTTTAGTTTAGTCAAGTTTTAGTCAACTAAAAGTCTGAGCATTTTAGTCTTATTTTAGTCAAAATTATCCACGACTATTTTCGTC
>JBBPCX010071007.1:0-10284 GCA_037974365.1 Hydrocynus forskahlii
GTGGGTAATTAGATGTTGTAGTGTCTGGTGATGGAAGCTGGAATATGATACAGAGAGAGAGAGAGAGAGAGAGAGGGAGAGAGGGAGAGATTGAGCAGCAGAGCAGCAACAAAAGCCCCTCTGAGAGCTGTTGTTGCTGACTATTGGTGGGGATGGCACTGTGTTTATGTGTTTCTGTGTGTGTGTGTTTCTGTGTGTGTGTGTGTGTGTGTGTGTGTGTGTGCATATGGGTGAATACAAACCATGCTGTTCTTTCTCTCTCCTCCAAATGCACAAAGCCATTGTGTATGTGTGTGGTTATATTTGCGTTTGATTGCACAGTATGCAGAGACGTCCTATCATCATTTATCTTCTAGTACTGCCTTGTAATTGCTTTTTTAAATGAGGCTGAGTTTGTTGCCGCACGGTCTCCAGCAGCAGCCTGGTGAAGTTGCTCTGTAATTCCCGGCGCTCACTGCCACGCCCTTCTGAAGCACGGTTATGGGCTATGAGATTAATCCTGTCTCAGCCGCGTCCTTCCCCACCCCGCCGCGCGCCGATCAATAAACCCCAAGACGGATGAGGCCAGAGATCGTCTGCAAATCCTTCACACGCTGCATTCCTCACGAACACCGTCCACGTGTTGATGACCTTATGTGGGCTATTGCCTGTAGAGCTGCCCAATTCTACAGTCCACCGAGAAACACAGGCTCCTTTGTCTGTGTTCTCTTGTCTGCATATGAATATAGCAATCCAATACCAATACCAGCTGGTAATAAGATTACATGTATTTATTGTCATTGAAGAAAATCGATTAAAAAATCCAATTTCCATGACCAGTGTAATTTCAGATGATGTCATGTTTCTCAGTTTTATGTTCCAAAAAACTAAATCATCACTCATTTCTACTTGACTTTTTTAACCCTTTAGAATGAACCAGTCTGTTTTTGCTCTGTGCCTTTAAAAATGTTTTATTTAAATTATCCCTCCTCTAATTGGCTTGACTGTCTAGGCTGAAACTTTCCTTATAACTTGAATGAGTGGCGCTAAACTGATATGAGCTCAAATGCAATGGGATTGGGTTTTAGGGCACAACAACAAATTCAAAAAGGGCTGTTTTTGCAGCTTATTTTCTAAAAATGGGGTGTATGTGGTGAGGAGTGAATGGTACATTTTAAAACATTAGTTACGTAACACATACTACATCCACTTCTGTTTTTAAAAAATGACTAAAGCATTGTTGCTTTCAGATTTGTTTGTAAGATTATGTAATTGTGGCCTGTATTCACAGTACTGTATTCTCTTTCTGGTGTACAGTGTTCAATCTTCAGTGCTGTGATGAGCTGGCAGCTCTGTAGAGGTGCTGGGCAACATGTGGATCTTGTAAATGATCCGTTAAGCTCGATTGCAATAATTGATCATGCGCTGGGCGGCTAAAGAGAACCTGCATCCTGCTTCATGGGAGTGGGCTGCTGGTGCATGGTTGAGGAAATCAATTGACTTCAGCAGGGCCTGGATGTACGATGTCATTCATTTGGCTTTGTTCTTTGTGTTCATTAACGTGGTAGTTTTTTTTTTATTTAATGAGAGACTGACAGCAGTTAATTCAGCAATTATTGCTTGGAGCTAAAGCTTTTGATTCCTTTCTAGTCTCAACCTAATGGTGATTGCTACCAGTCTGCAGTGTGATCACTGAGATGTTTCTGCAGTGAAGAAATATAACACAAAGTCTCAGTAGTTCCCTCTGGAAATACATAACTAGGACAAAGTCTCTCAGTTTCTGTAGTTTGTCAAGCTATGTATGGGAAAAAAAAGTACTCATTCTTTTCTTTATAACAAAACAAGGTCTGTAATAATAGTAATAAAATTATCATTCTGCAGTACACAACAGGAAACAAAGGGGTGATATGGCTTCTGTTGTTTCATTGCACTTTGAAATCATGAGAAATAGCCTGGAATGACTGAAATGAGAAGACAATGGTCGTCTATCATGTTCAGTCAGTTTATTGATAAAATAATAGTTGATGAATAAATTGATTTGTGAAGTGGTCCTAGTTAAAATATGTGTGGTGATTTCCTTTCTTTTCCCGCCAGGACACAGGACCCCCAGCGATGGAAGGCCAGTGAGCAGCTCTCTCCATGGCTCAGAGGAAGAGGCCTGGGGCCAGCAGCAGCAGCAGCATGGCCTCAGCAGAGCACCATGCTCCCTACCCCAGCGCCCCTGCAGAGTGCCCCCCGGAGGAGTACGAGGAGCATCAGGGATCTGAAGAAGCCTCAGTGCTTCCCTGCTGTGACCAGGAAGAGGCGCATCTGCCCAGCAGCCGTCCCACCACCCCAGACCACGGGCACTCTGACTACCGAGACCATCCAGACAGCTTAGATGGAGACTCCAGTTCAGACTACGTCAACAACACATCAGAGGAAGAGGATGACGAGGAAGATTATGATGAGGGCCTGCCGGAGGAGGACGAGGGGGTAACATACTACATCCGCTACTGCCCTGAGGATGACAGCTACCTAGAGGGCGTGGATTGTAACGAAGAGGGCGAGTACGGGGCGGCCCAGGCTGAGCCACCGGCTGACACGGACGAGTGCCAGGAGGCGGTGGAGGAGGAGTGGGCGGAGGGGGAGGGGGAGGCCGACCTGGAGAGTGGGGAGGTGCGCTGTGAAATCCTGGAGGAGCAGGACTCGGATCAGCAGATTTACGACGGCCGGCCAGAACCTGTCCTGGACCACCAAAACCTGCACCACCACCATCACCACCACCACCATCATGCAGAAACCCACCAGGACCAGACGCCCCCTCCACCCCGGGACCGGGATGAGGAAGAGGATGGCGAGGAAAGTGAGGATTACTGCCCCAATGAAGAAGAAGAACCAGAAGAGGAAGAACAAGACAGGGCGAGATACACAGGAGACTACTACGCCCCAGAGGATAACGGGAACTCCTACAGGGGTCACAAGGGCATAGAGGGTGAGACTGGCGAGGAGACGGAGGAGGATATCGATCAGATTGTGGCTGAGATTAAAATGAGTATGAGCATGGGCAGCCTCAGCAGTGGGACGGACCAAAGCCCGGAGGAGCTGGGGGCGGAGCAAGCGCCTGGCCGTTACCAACCTGAGGCTCCGCCAAAACCTGAACTTGCTGCTGCTCCGTACCCTCCCCAGCCCCACCGCCACGACGGCAGGCCCAAATCTCTCAACATCCCCCCTGCTGGTCATAACCCACAGCCACAGAGGGGTGTGAAGGCGCGCTCCCGCACCCCAGAGGAGCGGAGGAGGTGGGCACAGGAGCAGGTCCGAGAACAGGTAGGAGACTTATAACCTGTTCCCAGTTGGAAACGCACTGATTATAGACTGTTCCGAAGCGAAATTTTTGGTTATTACTCATGGAAAATGTACATTTAAAGAGGATTAAGGCTGTAGTTTATTATAGTTAGGGTTAAGAATAATATATACTGTGATACCATACATATTGTGATACCATACCTATTGGGTCTCTATAGTGTAGCTGTTTTACTCTGTTCTCTTAGCCATGAATGTAACTTTTAATGGGTTATCACACTCCTAAAAATAGTTTAGCAAGATGCTGGCTCAGTGTCATTAGAGTAACAGCCAATACTAAATTGTGTTGCTCATTTAGATTGCACCTCTCAAATTAGCATATTGGGCTGATTTTGTGCACTGACACTTAAAAAGACTACAAAAATGGATTTGAAAAACAAAATCTAGTAGCAGAGCAGCTAAACGGCCTTCATACACAACAGAAAGACTTCCTGAGTGTTTATTTTACTGCAGCAGAAAGAAATAACCATGGGCATGATATTGATTTTGTAAAGTATGTGGGTGTGTTTAAATAGCGCAGGTGTGTCATTAAAAGGCTGGTTGGATTTGAAAGCTGGCTCGCACAAGAATCAGTAAAATCACCCGCGAGTGATCAGTGTTTTTTAAAACCTGCACTGCCAGACCTGCAAAATATGCCTTAATCAATGTCCCGAACCCAAACTGACCCAATAGCTGCCAACCTCAGCCAACAGCATAGCAATGGCATCCAAATAAATGGATAAACACTTGTGTATACAACACGGTTTGTATGAGCCATTGTGGGCCGCAGCGAAGTGAGCCGTGTTGCACTGTTTGATAAGCTGTTTTCCTGAGCTTATGTTAAATGATGGCCTGGCCTAATGCATTATAAATTATAGTCTGGGTGCAGACTTTATAGTTTGGTAAAGCAGATTATTGACAGGCAGGACGAGAGCGCTTGCAGACATGGGTGTATGTGTATGAATGTGTGTGTATGTATGTGTGTGTGTGTGTGTGTGTGTATGTGTGTGTGTATGGTTGAGAGAGAGAAACAGAAAGGGGTGGAGGAGGTTGAAGATGGACTAATTCAGAGCACAAATAACCCAAACTTGATGAACATAATGTTTCGGTAAATTATTTAAACATTGTCACAGTGCTGGTTTGCCACTTTTGAGCCACATAACTTCTAACGAGCTGACCTTCCCGACCCCTGGGTTTACGGGTCGACTTCCACATCATCATTACACACACCCCGAACTGTGATCCTTATTGTGATAATTATTGGGATCGATCATAAATGGCTCACAGTTTTACTCACCCCTGTTTTATTAGAGATATTTTCATCATTTGGACAGCTGTGTGTGTGTGTGTGTGTGTGTGTGTGTGTGTGTGAGTGTGTGTTGCTTACCTGGGGAAGAGATGGAAGATATTGGGAGAAGGCATGTCGGTGGAGGCAGTTTGATACAAAAAAGTAACTCAGAGTAATTACATGAGTAGTGCTTGAATAGATCAACAAACAGCTTAAATTTCTTTGTTGATAATTCTTTAAATTTCCCTATTGACACGTTTTCTTGCACACAGGTCATTTATTGCCATGGTAACAGGCCTCTTCAGCAGGGATTTTATAATAAACGTTCCATAATGACAGTTAAAACGGTCAGAACGTTGCTTGTTTGAATAATTATTTAAATGCATTAATGTATTTAAGCCACGTTAAAGGCCACAAGCGAAGACAGAAGCAGGAGTGGAGATTAACGTCATTCCAGAATGACTGCAGACCTGAATGCAAAAACGAGCTGTGGGCTCAGATCACAGAACGCCTCCAGGTTGCTATAGTGATAACTTCAAAAGAAAAATCTCGCAACTTCACTAATGTGAGCGATAGCCTTGCATTTTACGGTTACAGTTTCATAAAACCACAACCAGAAACGTGAATAATGGCAAAGACATTGCAGCAGCCACAGCGTCACTGTACAAATCATTTATATTAGGAGTTGCGCAGGTAACAGAATTCCTAAGACATTTATCAGAGATATGAAACACTCTTGGTTTGCAGATGTGGGCGTGAATATTTGCATGTGGAATGACTTGTTCCACATTAAATAATGAGCAGAACAGCTGTGCGTTTTGAGAAATATTGTAATAATTGCAGACGTGTATTAACTGATAAAGTTAATTGTACACAGCTCAGAACCATTCGGTGGCCATATTACACTATCAAGGCCTTAAATGGGCCAATTGCATCATTCAGTTATATTGTTCATAGTGTATGAAGGTTTCGTCATCTCTAATCGGACGTTCAGATCAAAAATAGACATGTATTGTTTTGCCGTGATAAAATGTCAAGCTTTCAAAAAGCGAGGTTGTGCTTTTCTCTAAAGTAAACTCCTCCTGTTTTGTTGTTGACAGCTCCTCCACTGGATCTCAAACCCTGGAGGCACTTCATAGTTTACGGTTTTCACACCTGTCTGATAAAAAACCTGATTATTTAGCCAATGATCTGAAAAGTAATTCACGATACTGTCATTATGATACTGTCTAAGCACTACGCTGGACTGTTTCTTTGTCCTGCTGTGTTTTTATAAAGCAGACAATCAGAGAATCAGAATATTAAAAATAATACAGATACTACATAAAAAAAACAAAGCTTCTACACACATATCTGGTCTGAAGATAAACAGAAGTCAGCTTTGATTCTGGTATGAAGGTAAAAGTGAATAAAAACATCCTGGATAGGTTCAAAGGAGGGACACCTTTGTACACCTGAAGAATAAACTGAATGTCAAAGACAGAAATGAAACACAAGGGAAGAGTTTCAAATAGTGTGCTCATCAGAGGTTTGCTGTCGTTCATGATGTAATAAGATGGAAATGGTGGTCCCTTTGTGTCCATAACGTGGATTTAAATGTGTATATATATATATATATATGTGTGTGTGTGTGTGTGTGTGTGTGTGTGTGTGTACACATACATGGATAGGTTAATACAAATATGGGACTCTTCTATAGAACATGTAAGAACTGTGTGTGTGTGTGTGTGTTTAGTTCTAACATGTTCTACTCTATATAAGCCTCCTTTCATGCTTTGTGGAATGTATAAAAAAATACTGACCTCGATTTTGACAAAGAGGAAAAGATGTGACAGAGATGTGAAAGAGGGTTCGTTATTGGGGCACGGATGGAAGCAGCTTCACTCACAAAGACTCATCTGAGAGTTCAGTGGTGTATAAAGCCCAGACACAGATTCAAGAGTGGAAAATGTAGATGATGTAGTGAGACGAATCAAACTTCAACATTTCTTCCAATGTGAAGAGGTATAGAGTTGTGTGTGCACTTTTGGGCATCACTGGTGACAGGTTTAGCTCATTTTCTAATTGAAAAGAAATGTATACGTCATCTGAATGGAACTTAAAATGACATCTTTACACAAGTTACCGTACAATGTGCGTTCAATGTGCATTCCCGAATGTAATATATTGAAAAGAAAGTGTGGCTTGAGCAGATGTCTGGACACCCCTCAAGTTGATTGATTAATGATATTTTTTGTAGGGTCTCAGAGCTTCTTTGATGCATTAGGGTTTAATACAGTTGTAGACAATTCGATCTACAGGACCTACAGCGGGCCGCCCCATTGTACAGCGTTGTTGCACAAACCTCATCTACATGAAGGGTCATCAGAAGGTAACTATAACTGTGATCTCATCACAAAAAAAATCAATATCTGAGGTCCATCTGAGGTCCAGTTTGCCTTGGGCTATAATCAGAAGAAGTATGTTTGTAGAAAAAATAAGAAGCATTTAAGTAAACAAAAACCTTGCCAGCTGTTAAGTATGGGACTGAATCTGTTATCTTGTGGGGTAATCTGGCAGGCGGTGACGAGATGGAGAACAGAAAGTATTTTACCAATTACCAACAACCCTGGAAGCTGATATCTCACAAAGCAAACCCAACCTTGGAATACGCTTAGAAATGAAAAATGTTCTGGTTGTTGCCCTCTCCCAGACGTAAATATTTGTTTTAAACATACTGTTCCTGCAAGACCACTTATGAATATTAAACAGGAAACGTTATGCAAGGAAATAGAGAAAAAAGTGAAGAAAGTAAGTAAGTTTGTAAGTTGGCTACAAAATTCTGTTACAGTCAAAGTTTAATGAATGCAGACAAATGTATACTTTGATCAGGGGTGCCCAGAAATTCACATGCAACCATGTATATAAAAAACATTGATGTTTCTGGCCAATCTGGGGCTGTGTGCAAGATCTCAACCGAGGGATGGGGGAATGAGCATAGTTGATTGACAATATTTGAGTCAATAGGGGGTCAATAGAGGTGTAGGGAGATTGTTTCTCCCCCGCCAGTGGTGTTTTTTCAATAGATTTCCTGCAGTTCTACTTGTGTGCTTAATATACAAGTGCCCTATACTCTAATTTGATTACTAGGGCAAAAGGTTCAGAGGAAAAGAACAGTGTGTAATCTTCCAAAAACTGAAGTCGTCCAAATGTTTCCGGAGATGACGACTAGCCTAATCAAAGCTAAGACATCGCGAAACATTCATTTTTTCACCTGTGCTTTTCAGTGCTTTGCCAGTGCAATAGCACACAAAATTGTTTTTTTTTCTGTTTTCTTGTTCTTCTAAGACAACCAATATATGGACTATTATCAGCTAAATTCTTAATTTTGCCCAACAATCATGTAGTAGGTGGTGAGCAAGCAAGACTACAGCCTATTATCAGTCTTTCTGGTGGATTCCATTTCTTTACATGATCAAGAGTCAGCTATTTTGACTCACTTTTCAAAATGACCAGCCACAAATTGTTTTTTCTGAGATAAGTAGTGCAAGGTTATTTTAGAATCAGTGCTACTGAAAAAAACAGACCCGTGTGAAACAAACTGATAAGCAACAGCATATCTCATACATAATTTCAGAAAGTGGGAAGGATACACTATATGGACAAAAGTATTGGGGCACACCTGTTGTTCAGGGTTTGGGCTAGGCCCCTTGCGTTCAGTGAAGGTCAATCTTAATGCTTCAGCAGACCAAGACATTTTGGACAACGCCATGCTTCCAACTTTGGGCACAGTTTGTGGAAGAACCTTTTCTATGCCAGCATGACTGTACCCCAGTGCACAAAGCGAGCTCCATAAAGACATGAGCTCAGTGTGGAAGAACTTGACTGGCCCACAGAGAGCCCCGACCTCAAAACCATCCAACACCTTTGTGATGAACTGGAACATAAATGCTCTACAGAATGAATGGGCACACATTCCCACAGAAACACCCCAAAATCTTGTGGAAAGCCTTTCAAGTAGAGTGGAAGCTGTTAAATGGGCAAAGGGGACCCAACTCCAAATTAAAGTTTATGTATTTGAATGTAAGGTCATTAATGTCCCTGTTGGAGTAATTGTCAGATGTCTCAGTACTTTTGTCCATATGATTTATGTCCACTTCGACCCTAATGCATTCTCTCCTAACCTACTTATGCAAACCCTGAGAGCAAACTCCCTTCTGTACTGGCCCAGAAAACCCTTTTGTTGTGTCCACTTATTAGCTGTTTCGACACTATTCCCACACACTAGCCGATGAAATGACCTCCACAGAGCATGAATAGCTGTCTGAGTCATCTGTAGAATTATAATTGTGTTTAAAATTTCAGGCAAAGTACATTCTTGCCCTAACTTTTGCATGCTTATTGAGAGAACTTTGCGTCTTGGCAATGAGACTAGTCAGGGCTCGACTCGGCATATGCCTGAGAAGGGGTCTGGCTGTTTGGAATCACAATCAGTTTTAGGCTGCAGAGATATTACACAATAAATTTGTCTTGGTGAGTGAACATAGACAGACTAAGCAAGCACAATAAACCAATATAAATGTATAAGAGGATACAAAATACAAAATAATAGCTAATTATAATATCATTGCAGCATCATGAGTATTTACAGTTCTGTTCAAAAGCCATGAGCCCCATTTGTTCACTGATCTATCTCTCAAAACTCTTGAGCCGCCCCCTCATTTCTTCATATTTTTGACCATCACACCAACAGGGACTTTGATGACACTGCATTCAGATACATAGACTTTCATATGGAGTTGGTCCCCCACTGGCAGCTGCTATAATGCCCTGGACTCTGAGGGGAACTTGTTTTTCTATAACAAACTAGATAAAACATGAATGCCCTGAAGTGGAAAATAGCTTTGGTTTTATATTTGATTTGATTACATTAATGTTTAAATTGAGATTTACAGAAATATTTGAACTTTTGAATTCATTATTTAATTTTGCGTATAACAATACGCAAACCATGCGATTAATCACAATTAAAAATAGATAATCATTGCCTAGCATTAAATATATTTATTTATTTATTTATTTATATATATATATATATATATATATCGGATCAGCAGTTGTGGCTTCAGTCACTTGTGGAATTTTTTGAAGAACTGAACTAATAATTGTTTGCAGAAACCACAGATATCCTCTGCTTTTTTTTTTTTTTTTTGCTTTTGTGACATCTGGGCTGCTGCTCAGCATCTGATTGCCTTGCTAAGTGCCCAAATATAAACAACACAGCACAAGGACGAAATGGCGTGGCTGACGAGGCCTGGACGTCAGAGCTTTTTCTGAGCTATCTCGAGTGTTCCTGTGTTTTTCGTTTTGTTCTTCTTAAAGCCCTGTATTTTTATTACTGTAAATTAAATTAACTTATTACTGTATTTACCTGCTTATACCCAAGAAAACAACAGCACACACCAAAGAAAACGTGCATGCATGAATTACAGTACAGTCTATACAGGGATAACATCGGTATTTACATTCTAGCACTGCAGGAGACAGCAGTTCAGTGTACACTGTACAGTATGAATACGGGTTTACCTTTACATTTTCTTAAAGGGTAATGAATTTAAAATTAAATTAAAGTGTTGGGAGCATATTTATGGGCATAAATGCATAAATAGGGTTTGCACTATAAAATAGTGTAATAGATATTTTTTACCACATCA
>JBBPCX010071008.1:0-10284 GCA_037974365.1 Hydrocynus forskahlii
GTGGGTAGGCGTGAGAGCACCCCGAGGCTCCGGCACACCCCACTCAAACCTGAGTGAACATGAGGAGTGGTGGGCGACAGCGCCGGAGTCCCATTCACCAAGTGAAGCAGCAGGCAGCCAGGAACACAACGCCTAGGGAGCAGTGTGTAGGGACGATACCTTGCTCAAGGGTGTCTCAGCGGTGCCACTGGCAGTCCTGGGATTCAAACCCACAACCATCTGATTGCAGCTCCCTAACCACCAGGGCACCAGCTGCCCCATAAATAGCAACTTCTTACTTTGCTAAAATCTCAAACGAAACTACAAACACTGTATTTCTGAAGGTACTTGTTGCTCGGTCCTTGTTTTAGGACAAGAGTACATTCCTCCTGGTTCTGGACGCTAAGACGTTCGAGGAGCTGGGAAGAGCCGAAGTGCCTGTCAACATTCCATACGGCTTCCATGGGATCTTCAACTCCGAACAGAACGTGTGATCTCATAGCAGCCTGGTAACAAGAAGAGGCCTACAGTGACACCACGCTGCCTTGACCATGGCTTTACAAACTCAGCACCGGACCGTTTATCAGTGTTTATGGTATCCAAAGATTCACATTGACAAACATAACCAACTGAAAATAACCAAGGAACAGGAGGTTATGATGAGTATCAGAGTAGACTGGATATATTGGGTTTGGGTTAAAGTTGGCCATTCAACTGTCAAATTGTTTATTCACATTGTTTTATGTGCGATGACACCAAGTACATAAAGTTTACACAGTTTTACTGATTTCATTTCATTCATTCGTTCGTTCAAGTGATTGTCTTACACTGCTACTGCAGTAAATTTAGTTTAATCACTTGGCTATGGTCAATATGAACTGATGGATACAGCTTGTGTGTGACTGTGTAAAGTGTGACTGCAAAATTAATATATCCAGTCACACTTTAGAGTACCCCTGGTCAAATGACATTAAGTTGGTTTCCTACATGAATGTAAAAACATGGTCTTGACAGAGAGCGGATCATGCAGAATTACTGTTTATTTACTGAATTTAACATATTGGGACAAAACAAATATGAAACATGTCCTGTTTGTTTTCCAGGTTGTTCAACCCAGTACATAAACAGAAATCATATACTATACTTTTTTTTAATGAAAAATGAAAAATAAGTAAACTTCACTGAATCAACAATACATGTCATTTGACCGAGGAGTGTCCATACACTAATGCAACCGTGTATATCAATAAATATCCTGCAACTGGAATTTCTTTTACAGTAAGCTGCATAACATTATCATTTGTATTTTTAAAAATGTGACCATTTCATTTTCATGGTTTTATAATTCACAGTTCACTACTGGTATTATTTAGATCATCTCTCAATATTGTTTTACATGCATTTGTATCTTCTTGTATGAACTTGGAAATGATAAAAAAAAAAAGCAAATTGGTAAGATGTGGTGAATTGCTCATATTACTCAAAGGTTAATGAATGTTAGTAACTTCTTTCTTCAAGAGACTCACCCTCATTTGCTGAAGCAACAGGCTCTAATTTTCAGAGAAGGCTTGTTGTTAACATTTGACCGCATTCAGCTACAAGAGCATTAATGAATTCAGGTACTGAGGTTGGATGATTAGTTTTTGATCACACTGTTAGTTCTGGATCACATGAGCTCTGAATCACACCAGAGATCCTGGATGGAGCTCCATCACTCCTGAGAACGTAGGACCACAGCTCCACAGCCCAGTGTTGTATGAGCACGGTGACTTTAGGCTCCGGTGTAGCTGCTCTAGAGCGTCCCATTCAATTGGAAATGCTTTTCTATTGAAATTTTGCAAGTTAAATTTTAATGGGTGCCCCTTAAAGCTAGCTGAATTCACAAATGGGGAATGTCTGCAAGTTTTTGGACGAGGAAAGTGCCAGCTATAAACAGACAGTGACATCTTTTGGTGAATCAGAATTTCTAACTTATGTGAAAGCAGTACATTGACCACGTGAGAAATCTGGTAATATGGTTAGTGTTCATATGTTCATGTTATAGCAAGTTCTCCCAGAACATGAGAGAACCAAAATATTTCAGAAGCAGTTCCCTTCTTGACCACTAAGAGGCAGTAGGAGCTCACAGCAGCTGGAACACAGCAGTTAAAATGCAACCACGGAACACTTCTGGACAACTTCAGATACTTCTGAATTTGCATTCCTTTTATTTGTGTGTGTGTGTGTGTGTGTGTGTGTGTGTGTGTGTGTGTGAGTGTATGTGTGTATGTGTACGTGTGTGTGTGTGTGTGTGAGAGAGAGAGAGAGAATGTGCATTTCTTGTGGTTCTTTAGTGATGAGATCTCTCAGGTTTCGAATCCTTTCACATCATACAACCCTGAGGAAAGCTGATTGGATACATCCAATACAATGTAAATGCTTTTGGAATGTTAGTGCTTTGTTGGAGCACATTTTGTTTGCACTGCCTGCACATTTGCACATCTGCATAGGCCAAAAGTTTCTGAAGAGGTCCTAAAAAGGTCCCACAAATATCCCTTGGTCCTACTTTGAGAATCTCCTACATAAAACCTATGTATGCTTTATTTCTAAACAAGCCATCAAATTTGAAGTTTCAAATTAGGTTTAATATCATATGCTCAACTTACAGCTCAGTTGCATTTTCAGTTAGAATTTTTGTTAAATGGGAGCACCTACTAAGCATTCATAGTACAAAACATGACAAAGTGTTAGCAGTTCTTTTAAAACAACATAAAACTACAAAGGAATACAACATTTCTGCAGTTCTTTTTCCTCAAAGTTGTTACAGTTAGCTTTAGAATGAGACTTATTTTGTTAGTCACTTGTACCATGAGGTTTTCAAGTACCGTTATGAATGAGTGAAGTACCGTTACCTGAGTGAATGAATGAGCAAGTATCTGAGTATATGAGTGTGTATGCACTGGTCATCCACAGCATTAAAATCAGTGACAGGTGAATAGTCAGGTCTTGAAGTTGATGTTTAGAATCAGAAAAGAGATAAACGTAAGGAGGTGAGAGACCTTTATAAGGTCCAAATTCTGATGTATAGAGTCAGAGCATCCCCAAAAACAGCAGTTTTTCCTCGTATGCAGCAGATAGTGCCTACGAAAACTGGTCCAAGGAAGAAAAACTGATGTGCAAGGTGAGCGAAGGGTAGCTCATCTGGTCTCACAGAAGAGCAACTTTTGCTCTTACTATGATAGAAAGGTGTCAAAACAGGCAAAGCATCGGAGCTTGCCATGTGTGGGGCTGCGGAGATTTAGACTGTCCATGCTAACCCAGTCCATCGCTGAAAGGACTTCCTGGGCAGAGGATGGCACCAGGATGACTATGGGAAGAGAGCAAGCTGGTAGAGCAGATGTTCTGGGCATCTTGGCAATCTCCTGCTGGGAAACCTTGGGTACTGTCATTTATATGAATGGTTATGACATGTACCACCTTCCTAAACACTGTTGCAGTGACTTTGTAACACTGTGACAGTGGTTTTAATGTTGTGGCTTATTTAAGTGAGTGACCAAAAATGTACATATTATTCACAGACAATACACAACATACAAGCAATACACAGATTATATAATAAGACAAGCAATACACATAAAGTGTATGTAGCAGTGTGAACATCAGTATTGTGCAACATGTATGGGAATGAATGAGTTCTCCTGTCTTTACATTAGCAGGTATTACTCATTGCTCTTCTTCCTTTTCAGTATTATGAATGGCAGAGGGTAGACTTAGAACACACGCTAACTGGGACAAGGATGACTCATGGACTGCTGGGTTAGATCATCAGTAAACAAATAAACAAATAAATACCCACCAGTCGACCTGAATTTCATACTTTATTCTGGCACACCCAGGCAGCAGGAGTTTTTGTGAATGAATGAATGAATAAATGAATGAACGAACCAGTGAATGAATTGCTAAACAGCTCCTTTTTAAATAGATGAAAGGAATGCCTGAACAACAAAAATGAACACATGAACGGACACCTTCACGACAAAATGAATGAGTGAACAAAACAGATGGGTAGATGGATGGATGGATAACTGAACAACTGCGTATTAATAGTATAAATGACCAAATTAATAAATGGGTGGCTAGGGGATTGAACAAATGAACAAACAAACAAACAAATTTACAAGTGGATGGGAGGATAGATGGATGGATGAAAGAATGGACAGCAGGAATGATGGGTGGGTGAATGAAAGAATGAACAAATGGGTGGATGGATGGATGAATGAATGAATAACAAACAAATCATAGATACATAATAATGAATTATCAATGGATAGATGAATGAGTGGGTGAATGAAATGATTTATCATGTGATTACTTCACATCGCGCGCGTGTGTGTATGTGTGTGCATGTGTTAATCTTTGTGTGTGTGTGTGTGTTTTGTGTGTGTGTGTGTGTGTGTGTGTGTGTGTGTGGTGTGTCCGTGGCCTTCTGCCCTGTAAATCCCCCTGAGACACCTGCACTCGGCCCCTCCCACAGCTTATCCTCCCCTTCAAACGGTTGCCGACACACAACGGAAACAAGTATCTCCAGAGAGAGAGAACAAAAAGGCCAGGAGCAGACAGACAGGCAGACAGACGGACAGAAAGGGAACAGGTGGACTGAGAGAATTTCTTGTGTGTCCCTCTTCAATGGTTTGCCACTACTCTAATTGTATCTATTATTCTCTCAACATTTTGCACAACTTCAAACGGCATTTTGAACGCCACTGAAAATAATGAGTTTCTGGATGAGTCCTGGCTTTATTATCAGGTGCTTTGCTTTGCTGTCTGTTTTGACAGGGAGCTGTTAATTAGTGAACTGAGTCCCATCATTAGAGTTCCATCAGAACTTTAGCTCCAGTTCGTTGTGTGTTCCAGAGGAGGTAAGGCTGATGTGGAAGTTTCCCCTTTCTCTCCAAATCCATACCGATAAAATAAAGTGACATCCCGTTAATGTGATGTTTCATCATTTTTCAGCAGGTGAAAATAAAACTTGAATTTTTTTTTTCTAAAATGATTCCGTACCTGCATATCAAGCTGCTTTTGAAGTCTCATTTCCATCAAACTGGACTTTAATTCCTGACATATACTGCGGTTTGGGTAGCATTACACAAATAACATTTAGCTTGCAAACAAAAACAACCATAATTCTATTTTAAACTTGCCTGAATTTAGTGTTAAACATGTCAGGCCTCTACACAGGAGGCACTAGACTTGCCCAGATCTCGTAACTAGAGCCCTGAGTAAATGGTTGGGAATTTATGTTTGCTTCTTCTCTCAGGCTTTCTTACAACATGTATTAAAAGCTTCCACTGAACAAAAGTCAATTTAAAATAACACAGCGGCAACTTATTTTGTAGCTCTTTTAGATATAACTCAGCTTGGGGTGGTAGGCATTAGTCCAAAACCAAAGTAGCAGGGTCAGGTCCTGATGGTGGAGAATTAGTTCTGGAGCACATACACCACTCCAGCTCATCTCAGAGGTATTAACCGGAGCGCCATCACTTCTGAGAAAACAGATACATTGCTCTACAGCTCAGAGCTGGGGGGCTTTATGCCCCTGTTCCCTGTGTTTGGCACTGGGCATTGTGACCTTAGGTTCATGTTTGGTTGTCCAAGAGCATTGCTTAAAGCCTATTGGTACCGTAAAGTAGCTCAATTCACTAATTAGGTGTGCCTGGATGCTTTTGGGCATATAGTGTCTATTAAAGAATTTAAGTAGTAAAACTCGCAATATAATAAAACTGAACTCACCATCTACATTTCATAGGGGAACTGTAACCCACAAATATTTCTGATAAACCTTTTTGCACTTTTATTATGAAGTATCGTGTTTTAAAATATTTAAAAAATCGTAAATTACATCCAGTAAATATCTGTTAAGCCTGTTATTGTGAGTTTTAAGCCAATACATGGGTTTTTGGGGGTTTTTTTTGGTTATATACGTGTGAATGTGGAGAAACGTCCTTGAACACATCCATCGAAATCACCATGAAAACTTGCCTTATAATGTAGGCCTGATAAGAAACACTGTTCAGACTTCTGTGGGACAAACAAGGTAACTGTTAACAAAGTGTTTACGTTCCACATTTTAGAATCATTTTTACAAATGCTGAAGAGGAGGATTCAAATAACATTTCTTTTGCATCTGCTTTGCTCCCTAGCACCCAACGCATGACTGATGCACATGAACACCTTCAGTTAAGAAGAATGATTACACTACCGGCTAAACTGCCTAAGCTGCCACAGCCATCCATAACCAATGGTCCAAGACAGCAGGATTTGTTTTGCTCTCTGGGTGAGCAGGATGGCCCTCCCTCGCACACTCAGCAAACTACAGGCAAGTGCGGACATCTATTAGCTGAAAATACAGAATTGGTGGTTAGTGTTCTCCTCCGAGAGTGTTGAATTAGCAGCAGTTTGAGAAGATGCTAGCTCCTCCATATGATGCATGTGGAAGCAAGTGCTAGCCTTAATTTTCCCAGGATTGGTAGTATTGTGTGACTGGAGAGTCCAAGCTACATTAGGGACAAAAATCATACACTCACTATGGTACAAACGTCTGTTCACAGAAATATCTAGCGTTATATTTTTAAAAAAAGGTAAACAACACACTCACAAGAGGCACTCGTGAGATATCTACGGAGCCTGGGCAGGAAATGCAAACAAAGGAGATGCTTAGCATACCGTAGCTTCTGAGAAACAGCTAAAGATAAACAGTCCCAGACCAAAACGCTGGATGCGGTACTGCTTCAGCAGTTAAACAGAAATAGTTCCAGAAGCCTCTTTGAAGCTCGCTGTGATGTAGAGGAGGGAAGCCCAGGAAAGGCAGGTTCAGGTGTACCTGGTCAGCATCTTCAACACTGAAGAGGAAATGCCAGGCATAGTACTTCAGCCTACTCTGTTTAAGAGGACACATGCAAAAGCAACATTCCAGTGTGACAGACACAAGCCCACAACCCACACTTGGAACCAACAAACTGCTTGGCCCATGGTAGGATGTGCCCCTCTCACACCTGCTCTGCACACGCTTAAAGGGTGTTCGACCACTGAGAGTTTTGAGTTTACTTTCCCCAAGCTAGAAACTCTGCCTAGTCATGTTGTCGGTTATGGTAATATGCCCTGAGGAACCTGCCAAGCTTCTGAATGGTACGCTCAGCCTGACCACTGGAGTGCAGGTGGTAGCCTGAGGTCAGGCTGACAGAGACCCCCAGCTTCGACGGCTTTCCACACTTGGGGTACAAAGAAGGCGCCTTGGTAAGACAGGATGTCCTCCAGAATGTCATAAACACTGAAGACATGCAGGAACAGAGCATCAGCTACTTGGAAAGCCGCGGGAAGCGATTTGAAGGGGATGAACCTAGCCCCATTTGAAAAATGGTCCAATGATGAACCTATTTAACATGTCATTCATGAATGCCTGGAAGACAGAGGAGGTGTTTACCAACCCCTAAGGCATCACATCATACATGTAATGCTGTCTTCCATTTGTGCCGCGCCCATATATGCACCAGGTTGTATGTGCCCTGCAGGTCAAGCTTAGTGTAAACAGCTGACCAGCTGAGCTGTTCAGGTTCAGCGGGTGCAGATGCAGATACTTCACTGTGATCACGTTGAGCTCCCGTAATCAATACACAGCATAAGTCCACCATCCTTATTTTCTACAAAAAAAAAGCTGTTGGAGGCAGGGAACATGGCTTGGGTTTCAGGCTCAGACAGTGGGTAAACATGTGACTGGAGGGGTGTGGCTCCAAGCAGAAGCTCAATGGTGCAGTCCCATGGCTGTTGTGGAGGGAGACAGGTTGGCCTGGTGGGATTAAAAACCTCAGCCAGGTCACAATTTTCAGGAAGATGTTTTCGGCGAAATGTGCATTAGGACTTTCAATGGATTTAGCAAGAGAGGAAGTGGATTGGCGTGAGGGGAAGCAGGGTATAATTTTGTGTGTGTGTGTGCCAAGCTACAAATGGGTTGCATAAAAACCAGTTGTTGTTGGGACCGAATGATTCGATACAATAAATCAACAGATAACGTAAACTCTATCAGGACCCCTATGGTGGGTGTGTCTATATTTTGATGAACAGAGCACTGCCATCCCCAATGCCTAGGCTTTCCACAATACAAGCAAAGTCCCTGGCTTTGCCCGCTGAGCCACTCCTTTTTTGAAGTTCCTACCTGCATGGGCTCAGGTATGGGATTGCCACTGGTATGGGATTGCCTCACAGATTACTAGAACTGCAGCTTCATTCCATTCACACTCGGCTGCAAGAATCCAGAATGTAATGGAAAAGTCCACCGCAGACTGACCTCCCAGGCAAAATCTGAGGAGTCGGTCACCACTCAACCACCCTTGGTCCAGAATTGGTGGACAGACTTAACGAAGTTAGCAGTAATCAAGCCCCCACTCCTCCACACTGCCGTGGCCCAATCCTGAACCCACCCAGTGAGCCACTGGATATTTGGGTATATTCTTGGAATCAGGCAGGTCAGAGAACTCCGCAAACTACAGGTCCAGGCTAAGGACAAAGTTTCGGCATCCGACTGGACCTCCAGTGTGCTGCTCTGGTAAGGAGGCATGGACCTGACCAGACCTGGTCGTAATGGCATGTGTAGGTGGCACAGAAGGTACCTGTGGAGGCCCAGCGTTTGGTGGGTGTGACCAGCTCCAACACCACCTGTGTCAGCTGGTTAAGATGTAGAGCCTGATCTTGTAATTGGTACAAAACCACCTGAAATTCTTTAGGCAGGAGTGGTTGGTTCTTCTGTCACATTCCAGGCTAGCCCAGGTAAACGCTGCACTCGCAGGAGGTACTTGAGAAGTTTTACTTCAGGAGACTTGGTTGGAAATGAAAACCAATAAAGACACTGCGCACAGCGTGACTTTTGATAAACAGCTAAACAGAAACAGTCTCAGAACAAAGCGGTGAATGCAGCAGAACTTTATAATGCACAGACATGTTCTATGTGTATTTATTTTGACTTGTCACTTAACTAGGGGCACTCGCATGTCACCTGACCGGGGTACCCACACTTTTGCATACAGTTGTATATCAACAAAAGCTGAATAATCCATGTGACATCTCTGTTTACTTTGTTTGGGATGGGCTTGAAAGGGGGGGGTTGATTTTTTTTTTTGGGGGGGGGAGAAAATTGTAATTTAAATACAGCAGGAGGGTGGTTTGCTATGGTCTGGAAGTTGATCTGTGATTATCTGTTTTTTGCCTTTGGACACTATGCACTAACAATTGTATTACCTTTAAACGTAACCTGTGCCATTGATTTTACAAAAGGATTAAGCTGCTCATTGTTCCACTGCGGTATTGGTAAACATCAGCTCTGATGTCCTGAGGTAAAAGCTTTCTGTATTCTTCATTGTTCAGGCAGGAACTTGCATCAGGCTCAAGTTATTACACATGTATTCATGTATAATACTTGTGGGCTGTAATGGTAACTATTAAACCAATTCCCGTTAGGAAAATAAAATGATCACTTTTTGAATCCTAATGCTTCCAGTGCTCTTATTTTCAGCAGGGCAGGCAATATGTAGTTTACGTTAAACAGTACGACTGCAATTGCCCAAGTTTTTAGAGGTAGTTATAGAGTGGACGAGTGCTTCTAGCACCCCTCTTGTGTTCTGCTCATGTGGTTAATGAGTATGGCAAAGCAAGGACACACACATACTTGCTCTCCCCTACTGCGTCTTAGACACATCCACTCTCAGACTTATTGTAACCCATAAAACAGGTCTAACGTATTAATCAAGTCCGCTGGTGTGGCCCCCGCGCGTGCTCTCTCTCCTGCTGATTCCACTGTCCTTTCATTGGATGACAGAGCAGATCCACGCAGCCAATAAGGGAAGGCCGCTTCCTCCCTCTCCTAGCAACAGGGCTGTTTCCTTTCAGCGCGCCAGAGCGAAGCTAACGATGCTAACATTATGAGGTGAATAATGGCGAGTTAACGGCTTTGTTGCGGGGGGTGGGGTTCAGGGATGCGTTCACTTTCTTCCTCTTCTTTCCCGCTGTCACTCTCTTACTGCTCTCGCCTGGTCTGTGTTTTAAACCGCTGTGCTGACCCTTTCCTTCTCCCTCCTTCTCCTCCCTCCCTCTACTCTCTTGCTTTCCCTCAATTCTCGCTCTGCTCCCGTCCCCCCACCCCCCCAATCTATTTTTTTTAATCTCACCTCCCTCTCGCTCTATTACCTCCCCTCCTCCCTGATCTCTGTCTCTCTCTCTCTCTCTCTCTCTCTCTCTCTCTCTCTCTCTCTCTCTCTCTCTCTCTCTCTCTTTCTCTCT
>JBBPCX010071009.1:0-10283 GCA_037974365.1 Hydrocynus forskahlii
TCAAAATGAGCCATTTAAGGGCTCTGTCACTTTTATGCAAATAAGCTGTTGCTGGCCACGCCCCACCCATCCCATGCGCATTTAACACATGTGCAAATGGCAGAAAACGTTATGTTGGCCCCCGAGTCGGACCCAGAGCGAGATGAACACAACACTTCATGTGTGACTTGTCTTTGCCTGTAGCCATTGCACTCTGTGTCTTATGTGTGCTCGTAAAACCAGCAGACAAAAATGGTGGATCTTCAACGAATCTAGTGGATGGGGGCTTGACAATTGAGGGGTAGTTCTATTTCCTTACTCTGACGTCAGAATAAGGGAGCCGTTGAAACGGCTCGTAGAAGCATATGATTCCTGACACCAAACTCTTTCAATTGAATCACAGAAAACAGATGGTAGAATTTTTTTTTTTGCACTTGGGGTATTTATAGGAGCAGTAGAGACCCAAATGGAAATACAAACGAATGCAAAAAGTGAGTTTTGCATAATATGTCTCCTTTAATATGTATGTTTGTCATTTGTGAGGATGCATCAAAATTTCAGAGACCAAAATAATGCGATTAAAAATAAATTATGATTACAAAAATAAATAAAACATGAAAAAAGCCACTGTCTGGCAAGAGACAATTACTGCTGCCGAGAACACTGGATTTTATGAGCACACTGCAACCATTTTAGAAAGTTTCAGTTTAGTTTGTTGTCCTATTGAAGAATTCATCAGTAATAAATGCGATTTTTTTAATGCTGTCTAACTATTTTCGGATTGGGAAAGAACTTCTGTGCATCACTGGTAACTTGTAGCTGTTGCAGGTTCATAGCAATTCCCAGGAAGCAAAATACACGTTATTAATAACCCCAGGAAAGCACAAGCACAACAGAAAAGTGGTCTCTAAAGAACTGGCACGTCTTTAGATTATGGCCTAGTAGTTTGAATAGAACCTCTTCAGCCCATCGTTAAAGAGTGAGGAAGGAGTTTGTTTGTGGTACCTGAGTCATGACCAGGTAGAGTTTCCCATGAAGTCTTGTCAGCTGATGGTACAACTTCACCCGACTCTCAATCATGTGGTACAACATCCCTAACTGAGATACCAGGTCTGGCAGCTGAACCACAGAAAAGAACAAAAAAAAAAAAAAAAGAGTAAAAAATACATGTATAAAAGCGCGCACACACACACACACACACACACACACACACACACACACACACACACACACACACACACACACACACACACACTCTTACCGATGACAAGTATGACGTGTGTTGTGTCAAAACAGCCTTCAGCCACTGGACCACAAGAATTGCCCTGCACAAAGATATAAAAAGATTTTAATACAACTATTTTGTTGTAAACACTGTCTGATCATTTGAACAGTTGACTTACGAGAATGGGTGTCCTTGAAGTCTCCTCGACAGCTACAAAGACACATGAATGTTAGTTATGACAAGCATGAATCAAATATGGCCAGCAAAAAAAGTCTACTGCATCGTGTGACCATGGGCTTCTGTCCCTCACCTCTTCCACTAGTGGCAAGACAGCCGGAGGCGGTAACCGGGCAACCGTTTTCTTTATCAAGGCTTCTTTCTTTGTTTGGAAGATTTTCTGGAATGAGAGAGAAAGAAGAAAGATGTACTTCTCAAAAGAACAACACCATGGTCCTCAGTAAAACTCACCACAAGCTCTCTAAACATAAACCAGTCAGTTATCTGAATGTAAGCTCTTTGGCTAATCTGAAATTGTTCAATCCCTCTCCTACACAGTCATTTCTCAGATGATTCACACTAGAGCCAATTTTCAGATGGACAGGAAGATCATGACATAGATGTTGAGATTTCAAGTTAGGTAAAAGAATGCGAGTACATTTAACACTTAGGGCCAGTTCACCTAGACCTGTGCACAGAGAATTGAGCCATAAACTTTGTTACCAGACTGAGATACACTGGAAAATCAAAACATGCTGCAATGCCAGTTCCATCGCAGTACAGTTTAGATACAGCACGGTTCCTGTAGACCTGGGGTAAAGTGTTTTTGTCTGGATACATATAACACACGGCTGCATGTCCTAAAGGGTCTAGTATAGCTAATAATGTCCTAATTGTTCTAGTACAACAGTATCTTGAGGCTCCCAATACTCACATTTAGGATCTTTTCATCCTTGCTCTCCAGGCCCTGCACCAAAAGCACAGCAAAGCTGTCCGTCTGAAGAGAGGAAGATGCGCCCTCACCCCCACCTTTACCCCCCGATACACTCAACTCGATCTGCTCCAACCGCTCCTCTATCGACATCTACAGAGATCATCAGGAGGAAGAGGTGAGCAACAAAAAGACATCACATAAGAACAAGCTCATGTGTGTGTGAGTTAACAGTCTCGAGTCATACCTCTGTAGCACTGGACCCTTGCTTCCTCTTCCCTGATTGGCTGGGAGCTGCTTTAATTGGTGCCTGATGCCCAGGAAGTCCTGGTATTAGGACTTTACTTTTCTGTTCATTTACAATGGGCGTCTTCACCTGGGAGGGGAAAAATTGCATTGTGTCAAAAGCTTGTTGGTAAAAGACATGTTTGTGTCCAACAAAGAATTGCCTTAAGCAGCTGTGTAACTGAATAAACAGACTGAGGGGGATGTGGGTTATTACCTTGGACACTGCAGCGTCAACAGAAAGTGAGAGTGTGGTGTGCAAGTCTCTGACCAAACACACGTGCCTCTCCGTCGTACTTATAGGCTGTGGGAACACACAAAAATCATCATTAGATTTACATTCTCCATTCACATGATTATAAACCACACTCAGGCGTAGTTAAGATCAATTCTACTAACTGAGATATGCAAACTCCATCTGTGTCAATTTAGCTGCCCATGTGGATTGTTAACTGGTCATGGATTAAATCATGTCTTGGAATAAACAGCCATGACAGTGGTGATTCATCATTAAAAGTCCTATTTAAACTATCCATAGGCTTATCCGTGTATTGGAAATCAGCTAGTAAAGTACAAAAAATAGCGCATCATAAAAAGGCAGGGATGTCGTCTCATGATGTTTAGGAGCACCATAATAGTCTCTGCGAGCTGATAACCATCACCTCCAATAACAGGAATTTATAACGACAAGCTTTGCATTGTGACTGTTCTAATGAACAACTGCTCTTACAGGAGTTTTCAGAAGCTTGGAGGAATGAAACAGTAGGCAGCTCATGATCAATTTGATATAATTCTCTATTAAGATGCTTTCAAAGTTATATGTTTATGGGCATTTGGTGCTATGGATAAACAAAGGTTAAGGAACATGGGCAACAACCACCAGCTAGAACTGTACCCATGTCTCTTTCGAGTAATAGCAAAGTTCTGCATCTTCTGATCACCAAATTACCAAAGTCTATTATGCGTGGCACACTAAGGACAAGATATATCTCTCTGTCTCACAGCCACTGACCATCTTCTCTATGATGGGCTGCAGGTGGTTCCCGTAGGCCAGAAAGAGGTTCTGTCTGTCCGCACACAGAGAGGCAGCCAGCAGGGGTACGGGTACAGGCGTCTCGCCCTCCCCTTTTCCAACACCCGACACCTGCACTGAACACACTGGAGACAAGGGCTTTTTACAAGGCCTGTAAGGAAATACGAAAAGAGAATGATGGCTATTAAGCAGCAATTAAACAGTAATTATTTCAAATAAGCAAAGGTAACAACTCACACCCCCCCCAAAAAACAACCAAAAACTAAAAACCAAACCCATCCAAATCAACCCAAACATACTGAGAACCTGCTGGGCAGTTGAAGGGCACTGGGAGGAGGAGGTTTCTTTATGTTACAGAATGGCTGTGATGGGTGAGCAAACACACTCACCCATTGAGAAAGTGCTCAAAGAGGTGAAGCTGCCCGTCCTTACACACCACTGCTAACCGCACCGCCTGCAGAACAGATATTAAACAGTGAAAAGCACGTACACTCAGTGCAGCCTGATCTTACTTCATCCAATATCATTCCTTAAACAGTCATCATACTGTGCTCAATAGAGTACAGTACATATTATAATATACCCTAAACTATTAAAAATGGTAAACATTTTATGCACACATGCATTTTGATGGTAGGGACTTGGAAAGCCTTTTTAGAAAAGTCCTCATGATGAACGGACAAAAAGCCATGTGGTCTCACCTCATTTTTGCTGTTGGAGGTCTGCAGGTCTATGTGCTGGGGTTCGTCTGTCAAGGTGAAGGACACCACTGAGTTCTTGTCTTTGCCATCAGATCGCACCTGCCTGTAGAGTAGGGGATAAAATAAAGCACCATTTAAAACACTGATCACGTTGAGGAATAAGTAACACATAAGAGGGAATGATCCTCAACCCCAGTCTGGTTTGCAATCCAGTACAGTACATTTATAGTGTATTTAGTATATAGTATATTTGGTACTAAGCATTTTTTAAGAGTTTTATTTTAACTTGTACTATATTTTACATTCTTATCTTCGTGTGTCTGCGCAGTTGTAGCACAAACAATTTCAATAGTTCTCTATCCTATGGTATTGTGCCAATTAAGGTATGCCAATATAAATATAACAGCTAAAGATCAAGTTTGATTCAGGAATAGTTGAGAATGAAAGGCACTGCATGTTTAGGTAATGTGTGTGTATATATAGCCATGGAAAAAAAATAAAGAGATGCATCTTTTTTTTCTGGTTATTGCTTTTGTAATTTGTGGGAGTGTGTCTGTGTAAAATGTGCATTTCATTGTTGTTTTATACACTATTGACCACACATGATTCAAAATTCTAAACAAGACAATAATTTATTATTCCATGGAAATGTTAAGCTACACAATACTCTTATTTTACAATTGCAACAATTAAAACAACAATTGATGTTAAGAGCATAGTGTATACAAGTGTGACTCAGTTTCATCTATCAGAAAGAGAAGCTGCTGGAATACAGCACATGGAAATATGGAGGCATTTCTTATTTTACACAACTCACACTTTTATGTACTGTAATAGTTCATAAAAGAATAGCAACCTGTGCATTTTACACACACACACAGCCGTGTGGATGCACATATTTATATAGAATGTGGTCTGGAAGAAATCTTGTCTGGAGGAAATCAGGTGTATTTCCTTACCACACACTGAGAAGTCTGTCGTGAGATGCTCCAGAAACAAAGTAGAGGCCGTTGCTGTCCGGTGGTCGGTTTGTGGCAAAACACAGCATCGTTACCATAGTGGAGTGACCTGTGAACTTCTGCAAACAGAACACACAATCACTGAGCTCAACAATCAGTGTAGTAGAAAATATAGTAGCACACAAATCTGCACAGCTTTCCACCAGACCTTTACTGGGAACAGAGTAAATTAACTGTTAAAACTGCAGTCAAAAATGGTTTGAGTGAACATTAAGTGTTAGACTTACTCTGTACACTTCCTTGGTCTCCAGGTTCCACATTTTGATAGTCATTCCAGCGGAAAGTAGGAGTTTGCCATCTGGACTCACACACAAACTGGTCACCGCTGATCTGTCTGCTTTCCATTTACTAAGAGGAAAAAAACATCAGCATCATCAGTCATCACCCAATGGCTCTGCTTAGATACAGGTGCCAACATTCATAATGAACTAGACACACTTTGAATGTTCCTTGCCTCATGCTGACCAACAAAGTAGAGAAAAACTACTTATAGTGCTGCTTATATTCATTTATACATGTAGACTATTCCTGATAAGTATGTACAATAACAAATCGACGCCTTTGGTTATGTACAGTATATACAGTACTGTGCAGTTCTTAAGCGCCTGTGCAAACTGTTTACAGCCATTTATCTGAGCAGTGAGTGTATTTCTGCCAGCAAATACACAAGTTAATATTACAATAAATGCAAACGAACAAGAAAGTAGTAAAAGGTATCAAAGTTTCTTGGAAGCAGTTGATATTTTCTGAGCCGGTAAGAACACCACAAGCTCCAGAATTTTCCTCAATGCAAAAAAGTAAAAGGCCATCAACAGCACAGCTGATTTAATCTAATAATGGACTGATCAAGCCAAAAGTATTTAATTATCTACGAGCAATAATGGGCTTCTACGAGGACAGGTGTGGAAATGGTTAAGTGAAAACTTAACATACATAAAATCACTACTTATGTTATTTACATTGATCCTAATAATAGATTTTTTGGGGTGGGGAGGGGGCTGGGTGGGGTGAGAAACACACAGCTAAACACCCTCTAAATATAATTTTCTCAGGGACCAAGACTTTTGCACAGTATTCCATCAGCCCAGGAGAATAGACTAACTAGCCTAATGTTGCTTCCCAGAGACGTGACTCATTTCAGGGTTATAAAAAAAGCTCAACTTTCCTAACAAGTAAATCAGTCTATAATCACACAACACAAAGTGCCAATAAAAGGTTAATTTAAAATTAATATTGCCAAAGATAAACACTACAAAATCTGAACTATACAAAAAATAAGTCATGCCTGCTCAATTGCAAATGTGTTGAAATATGTATCTTTCTCTAAAGAACTTAAAAAGTATCACAAAATGTATCACACACTTCATGTCCTGACCAATAACACTAAAGTTTTGAAGACCCCAGGGCGAATTTGACAATTTAATCCAGCATCAGGTTTAATAAATTCAAACGCTACACTCAAAACGCTAACCACAGCATTAATGATACTAGCACTCGTAGCTACGGGATTATGCATAAAAGTGGGAGCGTCTTACCAGCGCGTTTTGCCTGTCTGAAGGTCCCACTCGACGATGTGTGTGTCGTCTGAGCCGCTGTAGAGAAGCGAGTCTCCTGGGTGCCACTGGATGCTGTTAACACCTTCATTATGCCCTCCATCCTGAGAGAGTGAGTTTTAACCACTTTAGTTTAAAATTATAAGTAAGTACTTTAAATTGTAAAATGCAAAAAACAATCTTTTAACCAGAGTGACTAACAGGTGATTTGAATGTGTGTGTGGTTTGTGTAGTTTTTTTAACCGAGTGTGTAGAACTGCAAAGAATGTGGGGACAGAAGAAGCAAAATGAGGACAGACAAGGCTGGAAAGAGCAAAAAAGATGACAAACACTTTGGACAGTTTAAGTCAATCAACTTATTATTCTGACTGTGTTTATTCCCATAAAGCCCAACAGTAGAGATATACAGTCAGATCAGAATCAGATCTGGCTGACAACTGTTAAATTTCAGTGCCAATGGATAGTTGAATATTGACAGATTTTTCAAACCAATATTATTTATTGTACTCTGAAAGAGTAGAATGCTTAGGTGACACTAGGCTACTGTGCTAAAAAGTCTGTTTTATATATTTTACTTCATTTGTACCCTATTAAAATGAATGTTACCAATTTAATGGTAATCACAGCTTAGAAATGTCTATATCCCAACATCAACAACAAAATGTAGATAAAAAATACCAGATATAAGCACTGGCCCAATTCACAAATCAGTGCAATCATTAAATCTGATGTAACTTATGCTTTTGAGGGTTTTTTTTATTGTCAATATTGTCTCACTAGAATATTCGAATGGCACATTAATGTGCAAACTGTGTATGTTCAAATACACTTTCTCTGCCCCTCAGATCAATCAAAACATTTCAGTAGAATAGCAACAAGTTGTCAAGAGTGTGGACGGCTGGATCATACCAGTGTGCAGTGGAGATTGCCCTTCAGCGTGCTGTAGATGAGGACTGTGCCCGCAGCTGTGCCCAGCGCCAACAGATCTGCCTGCTCCAAAGCCTGGCCTGCCTCTGATTTCCTCTTCTTCCTCTGAGGACCCTCCTGCACACACAAAAATGTTAGTGATCTTGATTTTATTGTTTTTTCCCCCAGTAGTACAAAACAATGCAAGGCACCTTTGTAACATTTATCACAATTATAACACATATTGAACTCTCTACCTGACTGCATCCCACCTACTGTCTCTTATTTACGTCTATATACATCAACAGCAACCAGCACACTCCACTTTACAGTACAGACTCTATTCTATTTTCACACTTTAGACATTGTTTGCATGTGTAATGTCTATTTGGATATATTGTTTCTATGTAATCCACTGCAGAACGCCCTGAACCTCTCAGATCTGCCCCTGGGGCCTTCAAGAGTCAACCTAAGTGTTATAACATGGAAACACAATTGCTTTAATGATGATCACCTCCTCTGACACCAATTATGAAGACTACAGCCTCGATGCACATCTGTACACATGACTAACCAAATCAGAGCACTAGTAATGTGCAGTTTGTCAGTTATCTTAACTGCTGCTAAGATTTACTGGACCTTGACTCTCAGGCAACTTAGAAGTCCACCCCAGCGATTACTTTTACTACCATGTGTCTTTAAAACTTCACCCCCTAAACTGGCCCGTTTATATCACCAACCTTTTCGTTTTACTCTGCAACTACTAATACTTCTTAACGCAAAAAGTGCATTTGAGCACTTGTAAATGAATGCTAGGCTGAAAGAAGGACTTAACACAAAAAATCACTAGCTAACCTCACTACCACCAACCCCAAAACGAGCCGAGATGACAACCACCAGACACTTATGTTACTAAGACTTCGGCATTCACTTATCCACAAAAAGAGTCGGAACGTAACATTCCTGAGCTTTAAAAACACCCAGTAGCCATCTTAGCGAACATGTGCGACCACATGTGGGATGCTAAAGGCTAGCAGGCTAACATAGGCCGCTGCAGATAGGAGTGCACTTATATCCTCACACACACTCACAAACACTCCACACACACTCAGGACGACACAAACACACCGTTACCGAAATCAATTCGCTCCGATGAAACCCCTGACCTGAGCAGAAAGAGGCTGTAAAGGGTTTTTAGTTGTTTTGTTCTGTTAGCTTCAGGCTAAAGCTGCTCCCTCAGCCCGTCTCTATAGCAACAGCAGAGTTCCACAACGCGAGCGGTTAATGTGGTTCTAAACGGCACGCGCTCCGGTAAGAGTCCGTGTCTCGCGCAGTGAGTGTGTGAGTTTGTTTGTGTGTTCTCGGTTCACGCACCTTGTCCGCGCGGGCCGGGCCCCACGCCACGCAGCAGCAGGCGGCACTGAGGCGCGCGGACGGCGCGAGCTCCCCACGCAACGCGCCGCTTCCCGTGTCCCAGAGCCGCACGCACCCGTCCCGCGCGCACGCCGCCAGGCAGCCCCGCCGCGGGGAGAAGGCGCGCGGGAGAGAATCACAGCCACCCGCCGCCATGCTCCAGAATCTCTCTCTCTCGCTCTCTTCGTGCTCGCGACAGGAGACACGTGGGTATCACCGAGACAGCGCACGCGCCTCCGATACAGAGAGACGTCACCGGCCTGATACCCCCCGGTGGGCGTGTCCTCGATCCAGGGACCAATAGAAAAACTGTAAACAAGTAAATAAGCACACTAAACAGATAAATAACACCTTGTCCTGAGATTATTTTACTCGGCAGTGGATGTAGAGGACAAAAAGAATAGGTGATATTTAGAAGAAGGGATTATATGAAGAAGGGGTGATACATAGAAGAAGAGTGGATACAGAGAAGGGGTGATGTGTGGAAAAATGGGTGATATGTAGAAGAAGAGGGGATATGTAGAAGAAGGGGTGATATGTAGAAGAAGAGGGGATATGTAGAAGAAGGGGTGATGTGTGGAAGAATGGGGTGACATATAGAAGAAGGGGTGATATGTAGAAGAAGAGGGGATATGTGGAAGAAGGGGTAATGTATAGAAGAACAGTGGATATATATAAGAAGGGGTGATATATAGAGGAACAGGGGATATGGGGTGATTTATAGAAGAAGGGGTGATCTATAGAAGAAGGGATGATATATAGAAGAAGCGGTAATATATGAAAGAATGGGATCAAATATAGAGGAATGTGGTGAAATATAGAAGAAGAGGGGATATACAGAGGAAGGGGTGACATACAGAAGAAGGGGTGATGTATAGAAGAAGGGATGATATATAGAATGTGGGATAGAAAGAAGAAGGGGTGATATGTAGAAGACGGGGTAATATCCTCCTGAGAACCGAAGAAAAAAAGTGTCTAACAATTTCTTTTTTTGTGTGATTTTCTATTTATTTGGGACTAAAAAACACTTTGCAATTTAAATTTCTTTAAATATATTTTTCATTTTAATTTCCCGGCATGTCCACTGCAGAGGACAACAGGACGATTCCCGTGCGAAAATAGAACTGAATTTAGAAGATAAAAACAATGACATTAACCCAAGAACAATTTGATCAAAACAATACAATTCTGTTTCACTCTTCTGTTGCTTATTGCCTGCAAGGACAACGAAACATGTATTT
>JBBPCX010071010.1:0-10281 GCA_037974365.1 Hydrocynus forskahlii
AACCAGGAGCAGATGATTCCAGATGATCAGGCGGTGATCAGTATACTGGTGGTGCTGAATGCTGAGTGGTTGGAATTATGGCATGATGAGTTCCGGATGTTGACTCGGTCTCCAAATTCCCCAGATCTCAATCCAATTGAGCGTCTGTCTGACAAACTAGTCCGATCTGCTGTAACGTGTTGATGCAGAATGACAGCACCTTCAGAAGTCTTATTGAGTCCATGTCTCAGTTTTAGTGGCACGAGGGGGACCTACACAATATTAGGAAGATTTATGTATGTGTAAGTATCTGCATATTATATCCGCATATGATAAATAGGAGATACGAGGTTTTGTTCTGACAGCATAATATAGATTACTAAAACATTCAGCTGGTGTCAGTTTTTAACTAGATGTAAAAATATATATATGTATTTGTAAGCTAAAAATGATCACTGAATACACACACACACCACTCTGTCTGCTCCTAATGACTGAACTGATTATTGGAGCAAAGACACACATGGATTTTGCCTCAATGGATTGCCGCTAGTTTGTTTTCCTAATGAGCAACTTTCTGTTTTTCTCCCCCTGAGGAGGTGTGTGTGTGTGTGTGTGTGTGTGTGTGTGTGTGTGTGTGTGTGTGTGCGGGGGGGGAAGAGATGGCTTAATCTGACAGAACAAAAACCTTCAGAGTTCAAAGATTTGAGAAGATGACAGGAGAGAGAGAGAGAGAGAGAGAGAGAGAAAGTGAGAGAGAGAGCAACAGACAGAAATGCAGAGAGAAAGAGCAACAGACAGAAATGCAGAGAGAGAGAATAAAAGGATGATGGAAAAACTGAAGAAGAGAAAGTGGTAGTGGGTTTTTGAGAGGGGGGGCAGAGAAAGAGAGAGAGAGACAGATAGAGAGTGTGAGAGAGTGTGAGAGAGACAGAGAGAGAGTGAGAGAGACACAGAGAGAGAGAGAGAGAGACAGAGAGACAGAGAGAGAGAGGTCATCACTGATGGAAGAGTAAAATGAAGAGATGAGGAGTAAATCAGACTGACATCAGGAGCTCCTCGCTACTAAAACCCATCCATGGTGGAGGGATACATGCAGGGTGTGTTGAGACAAAGTAGTACCCAAAGAAAATTCCACACCGTGTTTAGAGTTTGAGGCTCATTAGTCACAGTTTTAAACAAAACATTTGACCAGAAAATCAGGACAAATTTGTGTTTAATTACCTACTGGGCTGTAAAAGCTCATGTCTTACCCAGGTAACATTAGCTGAAGTCTGAACACAACTACACCCCCATGAACTGAGAGCTCATCACTTTTCTCTGAAAGAAGAAAGACATTAAGATGGTAAGTGTAGCAGGATGGGTTTCATCCTAACTCCTAAATAGGATAAGGCTGCACTTCATTGCACTGGCTTATTTTAGCCAGTTAGCTGGTGGTGGGGCATAATATAAAAAGACTATGGCACCTACCTATACGTGTCTTGCCCTTTTGGTCTTGTGACCAAGCAGGCTACATTTTTTTTAATGATTAATAAGATCTAAATATATATATTTTTTACTTATTTTACACCTGTGAGAAAACACATGCCCCAAATGGCATTTATTTGGTCATCATATCAATATTTTAGAGCTCCCTCAAAATTTCACAAATCCTGTTTCCAGGGGAGCTCATGTCACCACTAGGGGAGCTATAGCCCCCCCCGCTCCCCCCTAGTTCGCACCCTGTTCGGCTCTCTGAATCTCCCTGTTGGAGCTTGGTGCAGCCGATTATTTTATTACAGTGTGAATGAGTAGTTGGAGTCAATTCTTTTAGTTTTCTGTTGAGTCCTTCTGAAGTTCATTTATTTTTAAAATTTCTCTTTTCTTTTCTTAAAATTCAGTATTTCTGTTGCTTCAGTTTAGGCATTTGTTTTAATTGCTAACTGTCTATCATTGTTCAGTTTTTTATTCTGTTTATCACTATTTTTTGTGATGCTGACTTAGTTTGTTTTCTTACTTGTATAAGTTTTGAGTTGCTTTTGGTTATTTGGATTCAGCTAATGTTATTTGATTTAAATTATTTGTTTAAATTGATTTCAACTTTTTATTTCTTTTTGTCTTATAGTGCTGAGATCCCAAGGTGGTAGTCGTGGTGTGCAAGGTGGTGGCGTCCCCCCTCCCTGTGTGTTGTGATGCTCTGGGTTTGGTTTCCGATTCACTGAGGAGTGTGTATGTGTATGGTTGACACGTGTGCTTGGGAAGAGTGAATTTGGTTTATTTACCCCCTAAGGGCCCATTGCCCCACTGGCCAGCCTCAGCTATAATTGACCCAGCCTTTTTCATTCCTGTGTGTGCATTTTATGGTTTTAAACATTGTAATAAAGATATTGTCTTTTTAAAACTGGAACCACGCCTCTTACCTATTGTAGAGCGAACCTGTGTGCCTTAGGTTTATATTCTCTGGGTGAAATTCCCAGGGTGGCGTAGTCGGACTATTTACTTCCACTCTTTCTTAACTCCTGTATTGAGTTCTATGTCGTATGCCATATTCTGGCGTAGTTGATGCAATTTCTATACTATTAAGAAATATTCCGCTCCGTATCCGCGCCACATAAGCAACATTAAGGCAAAAAGCAACTGTTGAATGATCAGGTGAATGAGCTGGTCCTCATCACTCATTCAGCCCCTCAGAGCTGAGACATGGAAATGAACAGGTAGCAGGTAAAGAGATTGCCTGTAATTCTGTGTTGATCAAAAATACACTGATTAAAAATATTTTTTAGAAAACACTGAAATGACTCACCAAGTCATCAATCTTGAACAAGATATAAGTTATCTAATGAAATATGAGTCCCCATTCCATAGAGCTGGTAAACTGACTAAGAACCAAACTATGACTTCACCAAAGAAAAAGACTCATCTGTCTGGAAAGACTCATCTGTCTCCTTATTTAACAACTTTTCAGAGCAGCTGTCTCAGCTGCCTGGGGATGTTTGTCATTAAAAAGGGATTTATAAAAGGATAAAACTACTTCTCACAAATCCAAAAACTGGAATATTTTAATTATAAACAAACATGCTTAGCATGTGCATTATGAGTAATTATGAACTGAATAGATTAACAGAAGTATTGAGATTGAGTATAGGAGCACTCGTTCAGAAACGGTACTGAAATTCTCTTAAAAGCTTTTTCTTATTTAAAAGGGAAGTTTGTACAAAATGAAACAAAACCCATGCGTTTTTCCACTTTGTCAGATCACATGCTTTTATAAGCATAAAATAAACACATCTTCTGCGCTGATGTTGTGTAGTTAATGAAAGAGTGGATAAAACAGCCCAAATCGAATTTTTTTGTCTCCCTTGAGATAAAAATTCAACTGAGCAGTTGCAGAAACGGATGGAACTGGCAACCCTGAAAGTGAAGGGGTTTAGATAAAGTAAAAAGTAAAAAACATACATATGCATGTACTGATCTCTTTGTCGGGGCCAGTAATGATGGGGAAGCAATCAAAAATCCATAGAAGTGAGGACATTTTGCTGGTCTTCACATGGAAACATGAGTTTTTTTTACCATGTTTTTTGGGAAAACTAAAAGAGTAGAAAGACTGTTGGTTATTGTGGTTAGAGTTCGGGTCGTGTTAAGGTGCAGGATTTCTCCGCTGTTACTCGAGTCAATGGAAAGTCCCCACAAAGATAGAAATGTAGGAATTCTGAAATTTATGTTTGAGTGTTTTTGGACCCCTCAGATTGTTTCAGGCTCTTTCATCTGTCTTTTCCCACTCTCATTCCCCCTCATTCCATCTCTCTGTTCCTCCCTGCTGTTCCATGCCTGTTCAGCATTTTTCACCCTTTACAATTTCGCTCTTCTCTGTCACTCAAATTGCCACCTCCATCCATTTCTCTTTCTATGTACGTCTTTGAGGATCTTTTACAGTGCATACAGGCCTCCGTTTCTCCCTGCAGTCCTCAATTGTCTCTCCGTCTCTCCACCCGTCTTCAAACCCACTCTGCTGTGATGAGTGCTGCTCTCTGACTCTCGGCCTAATTTCCATTTTGATTTCTCCTCTTCCTTTGTAGTCATCCATCAACAAACCCACACACACACACACACACACACACAAACATACCTCTCCCCGTCCCCCCACTCCTCTCCGTTCTTGTCGCCGTGCTCCGAAATGTTTGTTTACTCGCTCGTTCGCTTGTCTGAAGGCAGATGCCAATGCATTAACTCCACAAACTTGTCATCTTGTCAGCGTCGCTCCAAAGAGGCCCTGTTTAGAGGAGGCGAGACGCCCCTCAGAAACCAAGGGGAGGGAGGGGTTGACACGGAGTCAGAAAGAAGCAGAAGCAGGAGCCACTGCGAGACTTTCATCAGGATCATCAGCCCGGAGCGGAGAGTCATCCTACACGGCCCCATGCTGAAGCTCAAGATCTGCGCTGACATTTCAGTTACTGAGGAGTTTACAACATTTTACCAAATTTAGGTACAGTTTCATCAGAACTTTGCTTGTTTTCTTCGAAGGCAACGATCTCCGTTACATCAACGCAAGCACCAGATAGACAGCTAGATTAGTAAACCAGCAGAATCTGGTCAGAGTTTTTTTGTTTAATTATTATTTTATAAAACAAATATTCATTTCCATTTCAGTAGGACTTCTGAAGTCTGTTTGTCCAAACTGGTCTTTTGCTTAATATATAAACATAATATAATATATAAACATAATACAGAACCAACATATAGTACATGTGTAAATATTTAAATATATTAAACATTAAAAAGATTTAGTAATTTTCAGTTTAATTGAAAAAGTGCTTCTTATTTCCAACTGAAAATCTGGGGGTAGATAATATGACACCTTTTTCATCATATTGGCCAGGTAGTTAGGTAGTTTGCCATTAGCTGGCCAATCAGTAATCTGGAGACTGGACAGGCTCCATTCGTCCTCCCTGTACAATCAAATACAGTAGAGAGATCTGTCTAGGAGGACAGTTGTAGAATTGTACAGGTTAGAATTGATTCATAGAGCACTTCAGTCTATAACTAGCATTTATTATGGCATCTGTATTATAGACTATATGTCAGCCTCATCAGGGTTACAGGCTTCATTTTATGTATATATCATTTTTGTGTTCATCCGTCAATGTTTCCTCACTACAATACCAGGTTTTAGCCTGAAAAGTGTTTACATTCACAACAAATGTAGCAATGGTCAAGGTTTTCAATCTGGCGTCCCTCTACAGTCCTTTGAGCTGGTTCAGGTTAGATGGTTGATTTTGAGAAGTTAATGACTTCCAAACTACTCCATCCATCATTCTGTTCATAATCAGGGCTTTAGTACTCATGTTCAGTCTCTGACTTGGGGCGTTTTTTTTCGATGGTCTCAGACTTGTCTCAGAGTCTCAGCCATTGGTCTCACCAAGTGTCCAGCAACCTTTAAAAAAGAATGTTTCCACTATGAACTTTTCTCTGCCATTTTTCTGCCAGTTGACCACCACAAAATATTTGCATCCACAGCAAATAAAAAAACAAACAAGAACAATCTGTCAAAAAAAAATTACTCCCCCCTTCCCGAGCAAGAAAACAAAAACTGCAGTCAAAACAGTCAAAAAATAAAAAAAATCATGAATAAAAGAACAAGCACTGAACAAGGAAACAAGCACTGGTTCAGTTCTTTCAAAATCCATTTAGCACATGCACCATCATTGGCTGGCTTGTAACCAATCATACGCCTGCCAAAACTCACCTCCACACTCCCTGCATGCAGTGTATCCATGCTCATCATTTTCATTTCGACCACAGACACTATGCGGGGCCGAGTGAATCAACAGCTCTACTTAAAGTAATAATGGCATAATTTGATCACTTACTGACCATTACAGATAATAACTGTGAAAAGCTTACAATAGACGTTTGTCACTGTGTCTCCAACACACACTATAAAGAGCAGAACACACACATTATAGATTATAGACAGGTCAGTAAGTTCTGAAAAGGACTTATTGTCTGAATCTTAATTAAGTCCCTTTCATTTTGGACTCTTGACTCTTTTAATTTGGACTTGGACTCTAACCTCTTTGGACTTGGTCTAGACTTGTACCCCTCTGGAATTGGCTTTGATTTGAACTCGAACCTCTTTGGACTCTGTCTTGACTTGGACTTGAACATTTTTGGAATCAGTTTTGTGCTGAACTCAAACATCTTTGGACTCGGTCTTGACTCGGCTACAAACCTCTTCGGACTCAGTCTTGATTTGGACTTGAGTCTCTTTAGACACAGTATTGTCTTTCACTTTGGACTTGGTCGCAACTTGGACTCAACATAGGTGGCTGTAACTACAGCTCAGTTTTGCATATATTGGTCAGTGAAAAGCCACAGGTTAGCTGAGGGGTGTGAACTCAAGGGATTGAAGCCGTTTTCTGATTCTTGCAGCGAGCTCGAAATCATGAGCGGGAAAAACGAGCGAGGTACTGAGGCGATAACCCTGATTCGATAAACCCACACAACTGATATCTCCCTCTGCTCTCCCACGAGACAAATTTGAGAAACCACAGCACCATAACAGCGTGAGTCAGAGGGGGTTAGGTCGAAGCGGACGCGAAATCACGTCTGAAAGCCCCCAAATGGCACAAAACAGAGCTACCGGTTCCTTGGCCCAGAAAATAACTCCTCACGCAGCGAGGCCCTGATGAGCTGTGACTCCCTTCGCGGCAACACCGAGGCAAACAAGGGCAAACGGCCCTAGAAACAAATCCATTATGCACCCCCCCCTCCAGTCCAGGAGGCAGCAGAGGTGAGCAGGAGTTGATAAAGAGTGTAAAAATTGGTCTTTAAAGCAATAGTTTGGTGACAATCACAACTGATTAACCAAGACATGTTTGGTGCCTGAAGTTCTGGTTCTGGACAAGTAATGGACACCAATTAGTGTCTTACAAGAAGCACCACTAATACTAATACAAATCAAACCCAGTTCATTATATTTGCATGTGCTTGAGTGAGATCTGATTCTGACATGTGTGCTTGTATATGGTAGGGGAGATATTTTATCATGATCTGAGTTTGCTTCCTTTGCGAGCAGTTTTGTTTTTTTTGGAAGGGAAAAAATGCATTTCTGCCATGTTTGGCTGTCACTATCGATTATATTTATAATATTAATAATGGTGTAGTGTGGTGTGTCGACCAGGCTAGGAACCAAACCTTAGTCTCCTGCTTGGAAGGCAGTGATGTTATCCACCACACCAACCAAATGCTACTGACGACAAACGTGTTCTAACTTCTGATCTCCATTACCTGCATTCGCCTCAGAGCTCTAGTGCTAAAACCAGAGATGCAAACTAAACCTTTGCTGGTCGACTACACTTGGGGTTCAGCAGGAGGTGAGATTTTTTCTTTTCGTCAAAGTATCACTCGTATTAAACATCTATTACTACTGTTAAGTATTACTAGTATTAAGCATCTGCTAAATTAACACATACTTTGGAAAATGGTGGAAATAAGAGGAAAGTAGGGTAGTGGAGGAGAGGAAGAAACAAGAAGGGTTTCTTTTTTGATATCCTTCCATTTCACAGCCATAAGCTGAGTCCCTACAAAGAGAATAAATACATTAATTTTAATAAATAAAACTACATGAAACAGAGTGGCAGGTTGGTCTCGACTCATGATATATATAGTGCTGCTCTCAATAACATGCATAATGAATCAATAGAGAGGAGGTCTTTTACCCTCACAGCTGCCTGGAGTACAGCAGAAAAGATGACTTTATGCAACTGTATGACAAATTCACTGCTGCAGCTCTTCCATAGTCTTCTGAGTATTCTGAGTCTACATCTGTACTGATCAACTACATTACAGCTGGGGTAATTTGGGGAAATTATATATTGTTTTGCCAAACAATCACTTTGATGTGTCAGATCAGACTGGAAAAGAATCTTCTCATCGTATTCTGATCTGGTTAGTGGTGGTGGGCAGAATGATGCCCCTCTAGTCGTGCGAAGTCTCTGCAGGCAGCGAGCGAGAGGTGGGCCAGGGAGGAAATGGAAGATGTGATTTGGATTGTCTTTCGTTTGCAACACAATGTGAGATTGGCGGTGACCCTCAAATTGGCTCAGCAGTGAACAGCAGGCGAAGGAGCTGGAGTGTGTGTGAGTGTGTGAGTGTGTGAGTGTGTGTGTGTGTGTGTGTGTGTGTGTGTAAAAGTGTGTTTACCTGCCAGGGGCTCCATATTCTCTCCTTCTCTGTGGGGTAATGGTGGTTGGCGCCTTGCTGCCAGCAGTCAGACCCCCGAGAGGGAGAGAGCGAATCTTCCGGGAGGGGGAGGCTGGCTCTGTTTGAAACCAGCAGCCCAAAGAGAGGTAAGCGTTTCTGTTCCTGTTTTGTTCTCCATCTCCTGGGGTTGAGACACGGTGTGCTGTATGTGTGTTTCTCGGAGCAAAAATCAAAACCCTTTCACAGCACAGCCCGTGGGTTTCATCTCTTCTACACTGAGGGGCACACGTCACTGGATCCTGCGGCTTACTCCCGAAACGCCTGCACACGCAACACTGCATCACTTTTCTGAATCCGCACTAGTTCTTCTCTGTAGCTCCTCACCACAGACAACATTAGCTCATCAGCTATCATTATTTTATCAGCTGTTAGAGCACTATTCATTTACACAAAACACTATTAGCTTATGCAATATAATTCACATTGTTACTTCACAGTGTTTACAATCTACGAGTTAACAAAGTTACTTTAGTTTATCCGAATAGGTTTATAGGGAAATTATACATTCTGGTTCACATAAAACTGCATTTTGTTTGTAAAGATCAATGCACGCCATTAGTTTACACTCAATTTACACTATTAGTGCAAACAATAGTTTTACAGTATTAAAGACTAATAGTTTGTATTATTAGTTTTCAGTCATTTAGGTTACAAAATAGTTTCACTGTTGGTTTATACTAAATTATTATAGTCCAACTGTTTAAATTATTAGTTCACACTGTTCGATTCAAATCTAATAGTTTACACTGCCATATTTCTATCTAATAATATATGACATCATTATTTATGTCTATGATTTTTCACAATTCAGTATTCATTAATTTACATACATTACAGTACATAATTTCTTTACATACAGTAATATGGTTTTCACTATTTGTTTACATTGCATTTGCACTCAGGGAGGGGGGTGAGAGAGAGAGACAGCGAGACAGAGAGAGAGACAGAGACAGAGACAGAGACAGAGGGAGAGAGAGACAGAGAGAGTGAGAGGAAGAGAGACAGAGAGAGAGAGACAGAGAGAGAGAGACAAAGAGACAGAGAGAGTGAGACAGAGACAGAGAGAGAGACAGAGAGTGAGACAGAGACAGAGAGAGACACAGAGAGAGAGAGAGAGAGAGAGAGAGAGAGAGAGAGAGAGAGAGAGAGAGAGAGATGGGGCAGTGTGTGATAGTGATGGTCACAGAAGGTAATTAGCCTCTTCAGTGGCAGATTGAATACTGAATCAGCAGCATGAAGGGCCGACTGTCCTTTCAGCTCAATGTGCAGCTCCCCTTCACACACACACACACACACACACACACACACCTGTGTAATCCACCAGCCACAACTTCAGCCTGTTTTTCAGGCTGTTTTCGGGACAGTAACCATGGCCGTATCTTGGGCATGTGTAAGTGACTGCAATTTCCTTTTTTATCAGTATTACCACTAAACCAGGATTAAGAAGGGCAAAAAAAAGGCAGCAACTATATTTCATTATGTAATAAAAGTACATTCATACCCCCCTTTCCTCCAGTGTGAACAATGAACTAGCTCTAAACTGGTGACAGTGTCACAAAGTGACCCTGAAATTTTCAATTACATTTCAATGAAATTAATTATAAACTTTTATGTACACAGGATTTTTTTTTTCAGAGCTGTACACGGGAATTTGAATTATTGATACAGAAGTCAGCCAAAGACACAGACGAAGTAAATGTACATATAAATGGGCATGAACAATTTCAGATTTTTTTCAGGTCGACTTATCCATCAACAAAGTCGAGTCGACTAGTCGTTTGATGACGTCACACAGACGCAGTGGAGGAACACAGGCGTAGGACAATAAGCAACTTTTAATAAAGTTCTCTGTAACATTAACACTCAACAATTATACAAAACAAAACAAAAGCTGATACCTTGAATTTTCTGGCAAATTTAATGGTACAACAGAAAGTGGCAAACAGTTTAAGCGTCCTCTGGACTGGACGACTCTCTGCGGTGCTAGTGTTAGCCATGTTAGCTCGCGGTGCCGTTTCAGATGCCGTGCAGAACGCCGGTACTGTTCCTGTACGCGCCAAC
>JBBPCX010071011.1:0-10279 GCA_037974365.1 Hydrocynus forskahlii
GTTAATTAAAGTATACTGAGTATTTAAACGGCTGTGTGCGTTCTCCCCTTCCCTCTCCTGCCCTCTCCCTAACAATAATATTCTTTAAGATACAGAAATGACAAACTGTTACAGATAGGCTAGAAATAAATACACACAATGAACTTACTAGGGAAGCACAATAAAACATATACACCAATCACCCATAACATTAACACCAACAGGGTAATATTGTGCAGGTCCCTCTCACGCCCCTAAAACAGCTCTTCACTAGGACTTCACTAGACCTCTGAAGGTGTGCTGTGGTATCTGGCACCAAAATATTTGCAGCTGATCCTTTAAGTCTTGTGAGTTGTAAGATGGGGGCTACATGGATCAGACTAGGTTAAAAGCAAATGTTGATTTGTGTCTAGCTTTACAGGTATGAAGAACAGATGTGGACAACTTAAGCACTGATGGACGTAGCTCTGGATAAGAGTGTCTGCTAAATGCCATAAATGTAAATGTAAATGTTCAGCACATCCTGCAGATGCTTGATCAGACAGAGATCTGGTTAATCTCAGGTTAACACCATGAACTCTTTGTTGTTTCTCAAACTAATTCAACAATTTTTGCAGTGTGGCAGGGCACATCATTCAGTGGAGAGAGGACACTGCCATTAGTGAATACTGCTGCTATGAATGGGTGTACTTGGTCTGCAGCAGTGTTTAAGAAGTTGGTACCTGTAAAAGTAACATCTATATAAATATCAGAACAGATTGTTTCCAAGCAGAACATTGCCAAGAGCTTTCCTTTTTCTCTTAGTGCATTCTGGTTCCATCTTTTACACAGGTAAGTAAAACACATGCAGCCATTAATATGATATAAACAAAAACATGATTCATCAGGCCAGGCCACTGTCTTCCATTGTTTCATGATCCAGTTCTGATGCTCTCATGCCTACAGTAAGTACTTTTAATGGTGAACAGGGGTCAGCATGAGCACTCTGGCCAGTATGCAGCTCTGCAGCTCCATGTGCAGCAAGCGGTGATGTGGCACCTTTCTATCACAGCAAGCATTAACTTTAGTGATGTTTGTGCTACAGTAGCTCTTCTATGAAATCAGAATAGATGGGTTTGTCTATGCTCCCCATGCAAATCATTGAGCCTTAGGCACCCATAACCATGACCCAGGTTCACCTTTTGACCTTCCTTGTACCACTTTTGTTAGGCACTAACCATTCCAAATTTGCTACTTACTGATCCTTACTCTTTTTCATTTTCTGCTTAATATATCCAATCATAAATTACAGGTGCCACTATAATTTAATCATGTGAGTTACTTATTTCACCTTTTGTCAGTAGTTATAATGTTTGGGCTGACTGGTGCATATACAATTATATACATATACTGGTGACTGGTGCATATACAATTGCATATACTGGTGCATATACAATTGTAAATTATTACACTAAACCATCAGTTAATTTAGAATAGAACAGATAGCCAACATTATTTAGTTTAAATTCCTCATGAGCAAAGGGATTTGTGATTTGTGAATTTTATTTACCATATTTAAGCTGTAGTAATCAAGTATTAGCACATACAGAAAAGAGCTGGAAATTACAATTCTAGCATTAACCTAGAAATTTTATATTGCTTTTGTGCTCTTGCACAAAAGCAATCCTTTGATCATGATCATTTCCTGAAGGTCCTTCTGAACATCTAATATGAATTATTTTCTTTTTGTCACATTTTCCTCCTCACTACTGTACTGTGAACATAACAAACATTAAACAATCTGAAGAGTAATAAGTAGAGCAGGGACTTACTGGCATTACAGTTTATCCTGACACAATCTAGATGGGGAAGAATAAGTAACAGATGAAATCACATCCTTTAAGGCTACAGCTGCAGACATCTAATAACAATAACTCCACCTTCTGGGGACAAGCGCATGCGGTAGTGGCCATTTTGGATCTGCACCCAATCTCTCATTTCTAGTGTTCAAATAGTGTTTTCAGCAAGTAATAATTTTCCATATTTGGCAGTGCAGATAATTCTGAAAGCACTGAAAGCAAAGTTTGAGGAAACTGCCTTGAATCCGTTTTTGCGTACAGTTTAAAACTTGATCTAGTGTTTGCTTAAAGCAACGAAGTCAATACACTACCGTTCAAAAATTTGGAATCACTTGCCCTAACAATTCTGGCAATTTAATATTTATAAGTAGTGCTGCTGATGTGTTATTAAAGTTAACACATTAGTAAAACCACCATTTTTAATGCTGTAAAATAATTTCAGTTTCATCCAGCATTTATATGATTTTCATGTACATATGTGTCAACATGATGAAAATAATGTTATTAAATTACTTAAAATACAATACAGATTTTTTTATTTTAATATTTCTGTTAACAAGAAGTTAACATTCTATATATATATATATAAATGACTAATTATAATTAATATATTATTACATAAATCATATTCACAAATTTGTCATCACTTTCAGTTCTCATTTGCTAACATCTGTAACTTTTATAATACTATTTATTGCATAAAGCAGTGCATTACAGATTTATTTCATTTTTCTGAGGATCCATTCATCATTCCGTACATATTCTGCTGATGTTAGTGGACATTTTGTTCATTTTTATTTATAGCTCCAAATGTTGCACCACTTATTTAGTTAATATTTATGAACCAGTGGAACTGCACATAGTCTAATAGCATATAATTATTTAAGTCCGCAACCAAACTGATTTTACATCATTTAAAATGGTGACTCCAAATACTGAATTGTAGTGCATAGTTATATAAAGTTACGCATGTTTTTTTTTTTTTCTCATACTTTTACCCTTAATTCCAAATGCAGTATCAATCTAATGTGTTCTCTGGCTTGCTCTTCAAACACTGAAATCAATTATTTTTTTTAAAGTTGATAAATAAATCTAAACTCAGTTACTAGTAACACATCTGATAATGTATGATAGGTCATGATCTAAATGGCCAGTTGTGTCATGTGCAGTCAACCTCAACAGAGAAGTGGGTGCAAACAGCCTCAGTCCATTAAGCATCAGCCCCATACAGTGGCCAGTACTTTAATAACAATATTAGACACAACATCTGCAGACTATTATACACATTGAAATTGTAGGGAACGTGTGAATGTTTATGTATGATTGCTTTGTGCTAAAAGAAGAATGTCACATGTAAAAATCCAAAACAATAGGAAAATAATTTGTGTAACATTTTGACCATTTTACTGAAGGTAAAATAAGGAAGTTTACCATAGATGTCTTTGTATACACAGATTGACTGTGAAGGATAGTTTAGTTCTTGCTGATTCCGAAATCACTGTTCCTATTTTGTGAGGGAGCTGCTTGGGCATTAGCTGCAGGTAAGCCTGATACGCTGAACTTGGGCTGTTTGCTGAGCAGGTTGCAAGCTAAGGACCTTTGAAGGGATGAGTATCATCTTTAAACAAGGCATGGAGGATGCCAGCAAAAGTAGGGAATAGAAAGTTGGACAGATAGAAGTCAAGTAAGCCATGTATGTTGAGTTTATCTGTTCTTATAATAATTACATGGAGAAATACTTACACTATCAAAAATGCTTGCCAATTTTTTTTATTCATGTATTAATTTTCTGTAACTGTTTAATCCTTCCTAGGATTGCAGGTATCCGGAACCTATCCCAGCGCCAACAGGTGTGAGGCAGGGACTCACCCTGGGCAGGGCCACTTACCCCAGATGTAGTCAGTTATATAAAACCTGTTTTGGCTGGCTGAATACATACCCAGAACTACTCTCAACCCACTCAGTATGCATCCACATCTTCATTACAGACTGTGTACTTCATAGTGTGATCCAGGATACAGTATAACTTACATTAACTAAAGTGGCAAGAAAAAGTATGTGAACCTTTTGGAATTTCATTGTTTTCTGCATTGTCGTCTGATCTTCATCTACATCAAGGGTATTGACAAATAAAAAAGATTTCTTCATTTCTTTATTGAGAACAACCATAAAACACCTCATAGTGCTACTGGAAAAAGTATGTGAACACCTCAAGTTAATTACTTCAAAAAAGCTCACTGGAGTCAGGCGTTAGCATACCTGGAGTCTTGTTGAGAAAATTAGTTTGGAGGTGTGGACTAGAGCTACTCTGAATGATAAAAACCAGTCTTCCAGTTTTCTCCGCACAAGAAGAATATGCTTATGTGAGCCATGCCTCACCAAAACAAGCTTTCAGAGAATGTACAATCAATAGATGACTTACATAAAAGTGGAAAGTGTTACAAAGTGATTTCGAAGACTTTAGAAATTCACCAGTCTACAGTTACACAAACAATCTACAAATGGAGACACACTGGGACTGTGGCTACTCAATCAAGAAGTGGGCACCCAGACAAATGTTATGAAAATGCTGTTAATACAGCTGCAAGTACACACTGGATTTACGTTTATTATTATATTTTAAAGATACCCCATTATTATATTTTTAAAATATCCCCATTTTTATGCGTATCATTTATTTGTATAAATACGTATACGTATATTTATCTGCCACTCCTTAAAGGCCAGGCCGTGAAAATAGTTTCTGATATTAAACCAGTCCGTGATGAAATAAAGATTTGGGACCACTGGTCTATGTAAAACATTGAACAAGCAGGGTATCTGTGGCTGGACACCACAAAGGAAGCCGTGGTGTATAAGAACATTGCTGCACACCTGAAGTTTGCAAAAGAGCGCACTGACACATGACAGCAGTATTGGAAAAATGTTTTGTGGACTGATGAACCTAAGACTGAACTGTTTGGAAAGAAAATAAGGCACTACATCTATAAACATCATCCCAGCCATAAAGTATGGTGGAGGAAACATCATGATTTGGGGGCTGTTTTGCTGCATCAGGGTCTGGCCAGCTTGCAATCTTTGAGGGGAAGATGAATTCCAAGTGTATGAAAAAATTATTCAGGATACTGTGAGAATGTCAGCTAAAACTGTAGAGGTTGGGTGATGCAATAGGACAATGACCCAAAACACCAAAGCAAGTCCACAAAAGAAACAATCGAAAAACAAAATCCGCCTTTTGGAGTGGCCAAGTCAGAGCCCAAACCTCAACCCAATAGAAACACTATGAAATGACTTGAAGAGGGGCATACACATGAGACGTCCAAAGAATATGACAGAGCTAAAGCAGTTCTGCCAGGAGAAATGGGCTAAAATTCCTCCCGAATGATTCAAAAGCTACAGGAAGTTATTGCTGCCAAGGGGATGGTCAACCAGTTATTCATTCCAAGTGTTCACATACTTTTTCCACTAGCACTATGAGTTTTTATGGTTGTCCTCAATAAAGTAATGTGTTGTTATTTTAGGCACATTATATTTGTCAATATCCTTGACTTAGATGAAGTTTAGATGCAAATTAATGCAGAAAACCATGAAATTCCAAAAGGTTCACATACTTTTTCTTGCCACTGTATAAAAAAAAATCACAGCTATATGCATCCAATACCAGGACTAGTGAAGACTAATCTTAGATCAGATTCTTTGTGTTTTTTGACTATTATTGCCACAAAACTGATCATAGATGAGGTTGCTCACAGTGTTAGCTACACATTTTTGTGTGAACTTTTTATTGCTTTTTATTGTCATACTGTGTCTTAACCTACATCCTCAAGTCTACACCAACCTAATTAACTGCTGTATGCAGTCTGAGCAGGTTGAGAGAAGTTTTGGGAAATATCTAATTAATATAACTACTGCACTTTTTTCTATCAAATAAATCAAAGAATTCAAGGTGACAACAAGCGCAAAACGGCAGTTTGAGCAATGTGTTTGAGCATTCATCCATGCCACTTAGCAGCACAGCAAGGCAGCAAAATCAAGAAGAAACTCAAAGCAAGAACAGTTCGTGCAAGTTTTAGTCATCGATGCCTGGACTAGATGCCTAGTTATTTACACCTGCGGATATGAAATGCAAAGCAATAAATAAAGAAAGCATAGATAAAAAGAAATACAAGAGAGTAAATAAAGAAAAGCAAAAGGAACAGAGAGAGCGAAGCAGAGTTTATGGGCATACGTTACCTAAGTTGACTGTGAGTTTCACACGGCCACTGTCCAGCTCAAGCCGCAACGTGTCTGCAGAGTCACGGGAAGTTGCGGCCATGAGCAGGCCAAATGCACGTTGGGACATGAAGCGTAAAGACACATCCTCTGCCTCTGTGTGCATGATATTGGGCAGCACTACTTTCATGTACATACTGCCATCAAAGCTCAGTATAGATGCCTCTGTGAAAATAATAGATCACAAAATATGTACGTACACAATTTAACATTTTGGCTTTCATGAAAATGAATCACTTTGATTAAGCACTATGGATTTTAACTAGACTAAAATAGTCATCTGAACCACCAGTTTAATGTCATACATACACTACGGTGCTCCATACACTGAAATGCTTGCGGCAATTTCCCTCTATGGCTGTATAACACAAAGTAAAGCAGTCCCTTATAGTCACACATGAATGGACCACAGCACAGTGTGAAAAATGCAATGTTCTTTCTCTGCATTTAACCCCTTCACCAGGCGAAGCAGTGGGCTGCAACCAGCCTGGGTTGCCCAGGGAGCAGTGCGTGGGGATGGTATCTTGCTCAAGGTTACTTCAGCAGTGCCACTAGCAGTCCTGGGATTCAAACCCACAACCTTCTGATCCCAGGGGCAACTCTCTAACCACTAGACCACCAGCTAATGGCTTGTCGGAAGTGAGATGAATACAATTAATATAATAAATACCAAGAGAAGATGACTACTTACAGAAAAATACATAAACTGTTGGCAAAGGAAGGTTGCAGAAAATACCCAAACAGATGGATGGATGGATAGATGGATAGATGGATAGATAAAAACTTTATTTATCCCCAAGGGGAAGTTCAGATATCCAGTAGCTCATTCATAAACAAAATAATTAATATATATATATATTACTAAAAATAGAGAGTAATGAATAGAATAATTAATGACAAAAGTAGGATAAAAATAAACACAAATAAATAGAAATAAAAGATAAAAATAAAAATAAATAAATAAATAAATAATAATAAGTAAAAAGTAAAAAGGGTCAAAGAGCATTAAAGAGTCTTATTGCCGTGGGGCCAAATGACCTCCTGAAATGCTCAGTTCTGCCGTGCAGTGAAGAAGAGCCACATACCACTGCTGCTCCTCTGCCCATCCAGGAGACTATGGACAGGCTGTCGACTGTTGTCCATAATAACTTCTAGTTTGTTCAATGTGCCCCTCTCTACCACTGTTTTATTGAGTCCAGCCTCCTGCTAAGCACTGAGCTGGCTTTTTTTCACCAGCTTGTCCCGCCTGGTGTTTTTGTCTGTCAGGCTGCACCCCCAACACACAGCAGCATAAAGGAGGACACTGGCTATCATAGTAATAAAATATGTGCAACATCTCATCACACGCATCAAAGGACCTCAGCCTCCGCAGAGAGAAGAGGGCACTGGGGGGATCAGTCCAGCTTATTGTCCAATATGACCCCCAGATATTTCACCACCTCAGTGTCCTGCCCTTGTATGGAAACTGGCAGATGGAATGGCCTACAACTTCTGAAATCCACTACCATCTCCTTGCTTTTGGTGGTGTTAAGGTGGAGGCAGCTCCTACTGCACCAGTCCACAAAGACTTCCACATGGTCCCTGTATTTCTGCTCCAGTCCACTCTGGATACATGCCACAGAAGCTGTGTCATAAGAGTATTTTTGCATGTGGCAGGATTTTGTGTTGTATAAGAAGTCCGCAATGTAGAGTGAGAACAGGAATGGTGCTAAAATTGTCCCTTGTGGGGCCCCTGTGCTGCACCTCATCGTCCCAGAGACGCAGTTTCCCAACCTGACAAACTGAAGTCGATCTGTCAGGTAGTCTGTTACTCAGGATGTCAGGGAGGGATCCACACCCATCCCCTCCAACTTGTCCCTAAGTATGAGTAGCTGGATTGCATTAAAAGAACTTGAGAAATTAGTGTGATTACAGCACAGCTAAATATTAAATCTTATTAAATTTATTATTAACTACTATGTGAAAGAGGACATATTATACATCTTTTTAAACACGTTATAATAGGTCTATAGGCTATACAAAACATGTTCATGAAGTTCTTTGCACAAAATCACTCTCACATAAAGAGATCTCACCAGCTCTAGTCTTGATAGTTTCAGTCCCTTTTAAAATGAGTCGTTTAAGGGCTCTGTCACTTTTATGCACATAAGCTGTTGCTGGCCATGCCCCACCCATCCAATGCTTACGCTGCGCGTTTACCACACATGAAAATGGCAGAAAACAGAGGTGCTATCCAGCCCTATATGTTCGACCCTGAGTCGGACCCAGAGCAAGATGAACATAACACTTCATGTGTGACTTGCCTTTGCCTGCAGCCATAGCGCTCGGTGTCTTGCGTGCTCGTAAAACCAATGGAACCAAATGGAAATACAAAAGGATGCAAAAAGTGAGTTTTGCATAATATGTCCCCTTTAAATAACCATATACCATTCATTTCTAATTGTAAAAACTAGCCAAACCCATCAGGTGTGTGTGTGAGGGTGTGCGTAAGTGGTGCTATTTTGAAGCATAGAGCAGTAAACAAATTAATTCTGCCTAGAACAAACACACTTAACAGATTGTAAATAGCAGTTACATTGTTTGTTTGTAAACTAAAGTTTATATTCGTCTTATGTTAGAGTTCACACTGTCTTGTCTCCTGGGTTTTGTTTGGTTTGTGTTTTGGCCCTCATGCCTAAATAAACATCTGTATAATGGATATCCACACCTGTGCCTCCCTCTCTCCTTGGAGCCAAGCAAACTTGACAGTTATGTTCTAATATGTAAGTAAGCTGATGATTTCCTAAATGTTTAGGTTAACTAACCTAAATGTTTAGTTAACCAGGGTGTTAGGGTTTTTTCCAATCTTTTGTATAATTAGATGATCATGATATGATATGACAAAGGGATGATGAGATGTCTGGGGACGAGTATTGTCTGTACAATTTGTCTCTCTGCCTTGGTTGGGGTGCATGTTGCAGGATTAGAAATAGCAAAGCAGAAGTAAGAAAAGGCCACTTCTTGGAAACCATGCAGCATGCCCCTTAGGAGACCTTTGGGACAGAGAGAGAATAAAAACCCATGTGTCTTGTATGTAAGCAGCCATCCCTGTCAGACTACCAACTGGGTGCTCTGAGTACAGATCGCTCCATTGCTGGCAATGCAATAAACTTTGTTTGATTTCTTAACCTCTCTCTGATCTTGAGTCTTGAATGCGATTAGAGCACGGTAAAATTCCGGCCACCACATTTAACATTTACGTCTGTGGATTTTTACAATAAAAAAGAGAGAAATGGATTTTCTAAGACTAAGACACTTTACACAATACACATTGTTTAAGGCTCTAAATATTACATAAGTAATGCATGGGAAAATACGCTCAGGGTTCTAACTTGTTTACAAAATCTGATTTACACACAAATTATAGTGTGCCCCCAACAAATTAAAGAAATTCTGTATTCTGCATTCTTCTTGTAAGGGATAAATTGTTACAGCCATGCATTCTATGAAAATGGAATCCTCACACTAATAGCCCAGCTTCTAAATAAGAAAAATCATTCAGGCTCTCTCAGATAGGTTTGTATTATGTATTTTACATTTACTGAAATGCAAGACTGACTTATCTCTGCATACCAGATCCCTTCTTACCCCTGGATAACTTTTAAGTCTCCTCCCTTCTTCTGTTGTCTCACTTTCAATGTTCCCAAATTTGTAATGCAAATTTACTCTCGCCTGCTTAGAGCAGAATTCATTCATGGAAGCAATTACAGAAACATGCTAACATCCAGAGATGGTTTAGAATACTGAGTATACCCTAGAGGATATTAGTGTTGTGTTTCACCATTTAGAGCAGCGTTTTTTTTATTTTTTTTTATTGGCCAAGTATGTGAGCGAACACATACAAGGAATTTGGTTTCGGTCTATGGTGTCTCTCAAACACAACAGTATAAAACACAATATATGAATGACACAATGAACAATATACTGAGCAATATAATAATACACAATCTACAGTATGAATACGTAATATGGATTTGTATTTATAAATATAAAGATAAGTGTTAACATATGTATATATGTATTATTTGAACATGTGTTTATGTCTAAGTGTATGTATGAAGATATGTATGTGTGTGTATATATACAGGGAGTGCAGAATTATTAGGCAAATGAGTATTTTGTCCACATCATCCTCTTTATGCATGTTGTCT
>JBBPCX010071012.1:0-10279 GCA_037974365.1 Hydrocynus forskahlii
TGGAGCTACAGAATTATTTCCCACTTCTGGGTAACCTCACCATTTTTAAACCTCTCGCAGTTCAGCTCTGTCCTTTGGACCATTTCATACTATTCACTGAAATGTTTGAATTAAAATAGGCTTGAAACACTGGGGTGTTCTAAAACGTTTGACCGGTTGTGTGTGTGTGTGTGTGTGTGTGTGTGTGTGTGTGTGTGTGTGTGTGTGTGTGTGTGTATATATATGAGTTTTTGCTGTTAAAGCTCTATTAAATGTATTTCGAGATTATATCGGTTGGGCCCTTGGACACGTTGGACTGACTGTCGGTATTGTTTTCATCCAGCACGGATGGTATAAAGATCGGTGAATCTGCTGCTAGTGCTGCTCACACTTGTTAATGTATTTTGACTCGGTGGGGCTGAATGGAGGGATGCGACTGCAGTGGAACGCTGGCTGGCTCCTGGATGGCTCTGCAGCCCTTAATGACCCGCCCTCTTCCGCTTAACTGTGGTAAAATCACTCACCGCATTGTTTTCTCTCTTGCCCCGCCCCCTCGGCCCTCTCTGACCAATCACAGCGAACGGATGATGGCATAATGACTGACACAACGCTGCTGGTGCACTTCTTTGGAAAGAAAGGGAAGGCGGAGCTAACATTTGACGACTTCTACAGGTGCCTGACCAGTTTAATCATACGAAAGAAAGCTTCAGAATAAACTGATAGAAATGTATTTTTCATATAACATACTGATAATTCATATCCACAATAAATTTATTCTCAATGACGTGCTACTAAAACCAATATTCTGAATTACGTTCTTATAAAAATAAAAATTCTATCCCAAATGAAAATGAACACTAAGCAAGTCATTAGAATAAAATAATTCAGAATTTGTTTAAATTAACGATTAGAATTAAGTTCTCATGCAATTAACATCCAGAAAGTTGTTTGGATAGAACTACTATTCAGAATAAAGTGTAAATAAAAGTGAATATTCAGAATTAATCAGTAATAAAATGTATATTCAGAATTAAGTTCTTATATAAAAATGTAGCAATCAAATTTTGAGGCACATAATACAGCATGTAATTTAACAGAAACATTCTGAATACCTAACCACAGTATAAAACACATGAAAACACTGGTTTCTGTTTGCATTTGAGATGAAATGCTTAAACCTTGATAGTACTTCACTACATTAGGTGCCAAAGTGTGATTTTTGCTCCCTAGACCAGAAGGGAGAAGTCTAGCCATTCACTCATAACAGCACGCATCTTAACGTTAAAAGTGAACTTTTGAAACGACAAACTTGCATTGTCTTGCGTGAAGTTGGGCTATTATGAAGCTTCTCTCTGTGCCTTTGTCTCGCTCTCTCTCTCAGATTCATGGATAACCTCCAGACCGAGATGTTGGAGATTGAGTTTCTGACCTACTCCAAAGGAATGACCACCATCAGTGAGGAGGACTTCGCCCGCATCCTCTTGCGGTACACCAACGTGGAGGACATCCGCAGTTACCTGGAGAACGTGCGCCAGAGCATTCCTGATGAAAAGGTCTTCTATTCACCTTCATTCACTGTTCAATTGTGTCTAGATACTTATTAAATAACTTTCTAGGTTCAGTTTTAGAGTGCAGACTTCTGCTCAATGTCTTTATACTGGGATCACGTTTACATCTGGTCATCTGAGGCATCTTGGGTATCAGGATTATATCCAGAATGGACGAATCCACAAAATAATGCAGGAGAGAACGCACCCAAGACACATTTAAATCTAACACTTAAACCAGTTTGGGAGGAGGTTGGAGTTGTTTTTGTCAAGATATTAAACCACATTTAACAACCAAACTCTACCGACTGCCACCACTTCATGAGGATATCGCTGCTCGTTCAGTTCATCCACTGACCTGAGTTTAATTCTGCCTACTTTGGTCGAAATAAAGCATTAGTTTGGTTCATGTTAGCCTCGCCTCCTAATTATTGCATAGTCTGGCTGAGGATGATACAGGTGGCTAACAGCCGTCTTCTTCATCAAAGATTACAATGCAGAAATGAAATGACCTTTTGTAAAGAGGGTCTAAACTGTTAATAAACTGGGATAAATCGGTTCTAGCTATAAACTGTGCTAAATACTGTATGCTGTTCTAAATAAGGAATTATTCCTGGCAGCCACAAGGTTCTAACATCCACAGTAAACTCTTTTTTTCAGTCGTGATAATTTGTATTTGAGGTGTTAGATGCATGAACCTTGATATTATTTCACTGCACTAGGTGGCAAAGTAAGCCTTTAGTCCTCTAGGGAGAAGTCTAGCCATTCACTCATAACAGCACACCTCTTTTGAGTGTGTCAAACTTGAAACATAAACGCTAGCTTACATTAACTTCCTCTAACAAAATGTGAGTCTGGTGCCAGTGTGACAGTTGTTTGTCATGGAGAGCTGGGAGGTTATTTATTAGAAAATAATGTTTCAGTTGTGTGCATAATTATTCATAAGTGCTGATTTCAAATAATGTGGATAAATATGTTGTAGCATTTTGCCCCAGCCCTGTCCTCGTCTACACCACTACGGTCCCCCTCTTCGTATTCCCTTCTTCAGCCTCCAGCTCTGAACCCCTCCACACTCTTCACACCTGAACGCTCCACTGCTCCGTCAGTGTTGTAACACCAGCTTGTAAGCTGCAGTGTAATCTTACATCTCTTCCTGTCACCTCTGCTCCCTAATTCCACTCCTTTCCTTTGTTCTGGCCTGAAACACTCAGTAGTGATTGACAGGCCGCTGCCCCAGTAGTATCATGTTCAGCTCAGATAAGCGCCACACTGGTGGGCGGAGAGCTGGCCATTAGCAGTTCCCTCTCAGGGAAGTGCATGTTTTGGTGCATTAAGGCCTGAACCCCCCTGTTCTTTATGAATGGGTGTCAGAGAGTAATTTGATGAGACGTTCGTCGATCCGTGTCTTAATGGCGGGAACTGCTGAATGGTTACCGGTCAGCTGTGTGGGTTTTTGAATGAGCTTAATCAAGCTGATTTTAAAAAGCTCTGAACTAAAATTTCAAATATATGGGGAGACCTGACTATTTTTACAGCTTAATTTTCACTCCTAACTTTAAAGAGATAAACAAAAACGCCAGAGCATACCGACAAAGTGCTTCCTTTTTAAATTCTCTCCCTGCTTAACTGTGTGTGGATGGTTTCTAGAACTTTCTAGGTCGTTTTGAGGCTCAGGTTCAGGGCACAGACATTCACTCAGTGTCTTTAAATTGAGATCCCATTTACATCCGATTGTTTCAGGCATCTTGGGTATCAGGATTATATCCGGATTGGGTAAAACCACATAATAGTGCAGGTGTGAACACACCAACGACACATTTCAATCTGATGCTTCAATCAATTCAGGAAGAGGTTGGGGTTGTTTTTTTTTCCAGATTTTAGACCACATTTAACAACTAAACTTTCCCGTCTGCCACCGCTGAGTAGTCAGTGTCGTTCACTCCTCCAGTCGATAAAAAAAGTTTGGCTGGTCACTGAATATTAGTTACTGAAAATACAGCCATGGACCACATCATTTTTTTTCTGGTTGATGCTTTTGTAATGTGTGTGGAGTGTGTCTGTGTAAAATGTGCAGGTCACTATTGTTTTATACACTATTGACCAACACTTGATTCAAAATTCCAAACCAAAAAATGTTTGGAGAAAAATGTAAAATAAAACATATAAATCATTTATTATAACTACACAACATGTTAAACTACACAACACTCTTGCGTCATTTTACAACTGCAACAATTAAAACAGGATGTTAAACTGCACTTAGAAAGTTTTTTTTGCAGATAATATCAACAGCTTTTTTCATTTTAAATATTCCAGTAAGAGTAAAAACACGCTCATTTGTACATCCCCAAGATTTGTATATGCGGTGTTTATGTTATCATCTGTAAAAAATGAACAGGTTGTGGAGAAGTATCTTCATGTGTTACAGAAGTGAATGCTTTTCCTGTCCTTTCTGTTTCTCGTGCTTGGGAAGAAACCTGAGGTTTGTCACCAAGAAAACGTCCAATCGTTCGGCCTTCGCGTCCACTTTTTGTCTGACATGCTCTTCATCTGCTGGGTGACCCGAAGCAACTGTAAAAGCATGGACTAGTGTGATATCCGTACATATATAATTTCAGATTTAAGTCAAGTACTCAAAACAGTCAGGACAAACGTTGCTTTTGGAGACATGCTCATTGTTTTTTAGTCGCTATCCATGAGAATTTTGTGTCCATACATACATACGTGCATGACACTACTCCACTGCACTTCGAAACATTACATTAAGGCTTATATCCTACCGTACTTCATACCTGTACCAGCATATGAACAGATCACTGTACTGGTTTCTACTGTTTTTAATAGATTCCAGCATGTCGTATAGTGTCGGAAACCACATACACAAGGCTATTTTAGATTAGTTACAATGGTGAATTCTGGCCTAAAACTAGTCTAAAATATAGTATTTGTTTGTTTTGCTGTATTTTATTGCACCCCTTGGTGACAGTATTCGCAGTTTTGTGTCCTTTTTGTGTTTTTTGTCCACACTACAACACCCAGCATGCATTTCACGTATGCCAAAAAGAGATTCTGCTAGAGGCATGTAAATACAAATGTGATACTTGGCTCACATTAAACTGTAATCGCTACGAAACCAAACACTTTAATTTAACCTCTTAAAATTACATTAAGGAAAATTAAGGGGAAAAGTGCACAGATTAAGGCTGATTAAGGGGTAAAACTACTGAATTTTCCTCGTACTTTTTAAAATTTGCCCCTTAAATAAAAAAAAATAAAAAAAACTCCTGAACAAAGACTTAAATGTAAGATTAAAGGGTTTCACACTCTTAAATCTAATTTTAAGGTAAAAGTAAGGGGTCTGTTTCACAAATTAACAGCCACTTCATTCAAATGAAGGGGTCTAGTGTATTTTCAGGGGTAAATTAAGGTAGAGTTAAGCGCGTTTTAAGTACCTTGTATTTTGTAGTGAAGCACCTGCCTTTCTTTTTCATTATCCTGCAAAAAACATTTAAAACCAGCCTGTTCTCCAGATACGCCCCCAAGCAGCTATAGTTCCTCCCACCTTCATCAGAAGGGGGTTTCTAGTTTTTAAACTGGAAAGTCTAATTTAAGAGACTCAGTGGTGGTGCAGGAAAAGGCAAGCAGGCATGTTTACACCATTTAAAGTAAAGGTAAAATTTTTCATTTTGGCCAGAATACCCCTTTATCTACTTGGACTGCGATTGTGTGTGTCTGTGATGAGTTAGGCTCTTAGAGCAATACTAACGTTTTCATTACTTGTTCAGGTCATCACCCATGTAACTTTATACAAAACATGTCTTGGGGTCAAAGAGATTGTTGGGTGCGTTCCTGGGGCAGTAATAGTCACTACGAAACACAATGTACTTAAAATGTGCTTAACCCTCCCTTAATTTACCCCTGAAAATACGCCAAACCCCCTCATTTGAATTATGTAGCTGGTGATTTGTGAAACCAACCCCTTAATTTTACCTTCTAATTAGATTTAAGGCATGAGTCTTAAAACCCCTTCATCTCAAATTTAAGGCGTTAATTCAGGAGGCTCTGTGATTAAGGGGAATATTTGAAAAAGAAAAATTCAGTAGTTTTACCCCTTAATCAGCCTTAATCTGTGCACTTTTCCCTTCATTTTCCTTCATTTCCTGTATGGGAGATTAAGGCCAATATTAAGGTAATTTTAAGAGATAAAATAAAGGTGTTTGGTTTCATAGTGAGTCCTGGAGGAGATGCTTTCAGTGGCTAAATGGTGATTATCCTATAGTATCTGTAGGAAACTCTACGCCTGACTGCCCTGCCACAGGCCTCTCCTGCTGTCCAGTTTTCCACTGGATGGAGGGATCAGGTTTTGGAAGCCTCTGGGAGAACCCCCATAGGCCCCACTGGCCCCTGAATGGAAATGTTCTCACGTGGCCCCGTGGGAACAGTTCTAAATCACCCCCATTCCGATGGTCCTAACATTGTGAGTTGAAATGGAGACTAATGGAAGTCAACACCGCTCCGTAGCTAAGTGTTCTCTGAGTCCTGACACATCTGATTTAATTTATCACCAAATTAGGCCAAATTGAATCTGGGCTAAGCAACTCCGCTCTGGATGGACATCTCTGACAAATGACTGTCATTAAATGAAAATGCTAACATGGCTAATAACAAATCTGAAGCTTGCGAGCTAGTGCAGTTAGCGAGATTTCATCTGCAGAACTATAATCATTTCCCTACTGGTGCTTATTTTTGTTTCATAAACTGGACCTGTGGCAAATTTGTGGTGGGAATGGCTTCCAGTTAAAGGATTTTAAATCTGTATTTCAAACTCGGCACCACAAAGAGTGTGAAATGTAAGCCATGACACATTTGGGTCATGATAGACCTTCTTTAGCCTCTGAAGCTATAAGGCTAATGTTGTTAACAAGTCATGGAAAGACCATTTATTATCATGCTAATATAAAGTATAATAATATCAATAATAATAATAATAATAATAATAATAATAATACATTTTATTTGTCAGTCCCTTTCACAGCTCTCAAGGTCACTTTCCAGAAAAAACATACATACAAATTTACATACAAAAGGACATTTAAATACATATAGATGAAGTGTGAGAAAGTCATGTGGGTAGGTTAATCTGAACAGATGAGTTTTGAGTAGAGATCTAGTATAATCATCATATCATCATTTGGTCCATTTGCATAGATAACAGGATGCCATTCAGTACATTTAACAGTTTGGAGGACAAATTGATCTGAAGTCACAAAGATGAGTCAGTGTAGTATCAAAGCAGTTTTACTGAATCCAGGACTGAGCTCCTTGTGGGCAAACCAGGGTAAAACTCCCTAAAGATGGAGGAGAGACATTGAGAAGAACCAAAACTCAACAGGGGAACCCGTCCTCCTCTGGTCGATACGGAATAGCAAGAAAGAAAAGAGGAGTGGGACTGTGAAGACGTTAAATAGAAAATGGCCTTAGTGTACAGACTTATCCACTAAGCAGCAGAGTCTGTAGCAGCAGCAGTAGATCAGTGAGAGTCTGAAGCAGCTTTTGCTGGAGTTGTTGTGAGGAGCATTTTGGTTAGAGGGAAGGAGCACATGCAGGTGGTCCATGGTGGTCAAACTGGTCTAGAGGTCAGTTGAGCAGGGGACCCCACTGATGGTCAGTCAAGCTGAACAGATGGGCAGCAGTTCCCTTCAGAGATGACAGACAAAAGGAAAAGATAGAAAATCATTTGTAGCCATTTGTTAGCAGTGAGTATAGTGATGTGGATGCCAAAGGTTAAACCTTATTTTGATGATATTCCTTCTTTGAGAGACTGGGGAGGGCCTCAGGCCTAGCATAGCCTAGCAGAGCAGAATGTGTCCCAGGATCTTTTGGATGGAGTTGTTCCACCACTGTGTTTTCTATGTCACCTTTTGGTGTGATTTGTGTATCAGAGCATGATTCCAGCCTAGTGTAAGGTAAAATTAAGGGGTTGGTTTCACAAATCAATGGCCACTTAATTCGAATGAACTGGTTTGGTGTATTTTCAGGGGTCAATTAAGATAGAGTTAAGCAAGTTTTAAGTACATTGTGTTTCGTAGTGATACAAAGTGTCAAACCAGTTCCATGGTCTAGTTGCACCCTTCTCAAGCAACCAAGCAGTTTATTTGCAGTGCTAACATGCTAACCAAGGAAGCTTAGCATAACAACTGGTGTGTTTACCCAGAAAAAGGCTTTGGACGGAACAAAAGTTGCCGTTGCCGTTGCTATTGTGTCTTATGAGTCACCTCTTGGAGCGATTCCGGAATCAGATCATGATCTCAGCGCGTTTGTCTTCAACCTTTCATGTTCAGCGGAGCCAGCCGCTGTGTCCAAACTAGTCTGGATAAAGGCCGAATAGCTCGGCGCTTTCCTCACGCCGCATGTCAGTCACAGTGTGCAGCCAAGCGGAGCTTCTTCACATCCACCCAGAGAACAGAGCACGCCGCACGTCGCAAGCATGGACCTCTCCACTTCTGATGTTGCGCCGCATGGCCGTTATCTCTCTGGGAAAATCTCATTTCATTACTGTTACTTTATTCACTCTTTATCACAAACTATTTACATAACCTCCCCCACCTTGCATCCCAGGATTGGTGTCCCAAGGTCGCTCCTGGAGCTCCGAGGCTAATGTATCTAAATGGACACTCACTGACGTACCCCTTCCATTAAAGGGGCACTTTAAATACCAATTGCAAACCCATTCATCAGTGGTCAGGACCTCCATGGGATTGTAGTTCTTCAATTGGTCCACCACCAAAATAATACCTGCTCAGGTGGTACACTGGGGGTCCTGACCAATGATGAACAGGTTAACAGTGGATGCGTTACAGTCTGTAATTGGGGGTGTCGAGGCTCCATGGTGGGCCCACACATATTAGCATATAGTCAGCAAAATTTGCCCAAGAAGTTACGATCATTGCTGGAACAGCGTAGAAGGTCCATTTTAGCCCCTTTATGGACTACAGGCAGCTTTACAGTCCGGTGGACCTTCTTAGCCAGTCAGGAGACTGTATTTACATCTGCATTTACAGCATTTACCAGATGCTTTTATCCCAAGCAACTTCCATTCCCTAACTACATTGGGCAGTCTCCCTGGAGCAATTTGGGTTAAGGGTCACAGTGGTATGCTGGAGGTAGGATTCGAACCCATGACCTCTTGGTCCAGAGGCAAGTATCCTACCCACTAGACCACCACCCCAATTTTGACTGTATTGCCAATTTTGCCTAGGACCACAAATATTTCAATATCTGGTGTAATGTTGGTTACTTTTGGGCTTCTACTGTTTATGGTTGTCGAGTTTCCTAACCAGGTCCCAGTCCAGCCCTGGCATCGTGCCTTATGTAAGGTCAATTAATTAACTGCTGTTAATTAATAATTGCAATCTGTCACTGAAGAATGGTGAGTGGACCTAATCTCATGGACAATAAGTGGAGATACCAGGCAAGGGTACCTAATAAAGTGAGTTGCCAACTGATGTATATAGGCTTCCAACACCTGTTAGCCACATTAGCTTTGTAGCTCCAGTGTAAATCTTCAGGAATCAAATGTGTCTTGGTTGATTTGACCAAATTGAGGTCAGGTGGGACATCAGATTCTTCACTGAACTTTTACTTTAAGGATGTCATCCCTGAAGGATGACGCAATGTTGATGGTTTTTCTTTGGGAGGGGCAGGTGGTTGTGCTGAATGCAGTTGTCATCTCCAGCGAATCTCACAGATCTTGCATGGAATGAATGAAACCATTCCATGCCGTCAGCGGCTATGGAATGGGAGGGCGTCGCACCATCCCGGCCGAGTACTGTGTCTCAGAAATCATTTAGAGTCCATTGTGCCACCCCTTCATTCTCAGATCTGTTTTTCTTCTCTTCTTCCTACAGGGCATCACATTCGACGAGTTCAGGTCCTTCTTTCAGTTCCTTAACAACCTGGAGGACTTTGCCATCGCCATGCAGATGTACAACTTTGCCTGTCGTTCCATCGGACAAGGTTTCACTTTGCCTCGTATCTTTTACTTCATCAGTAATTAAAATTCAAATTTACCAAAGCACATTAACTCACTCAAAATCAACAGGATGTGTTCATCTCAGCACACCATCAATCCCACAGAACATTCACAAATAGCATTCATTAGCTTGTTGACTGTTATTAACTTATTAATTAGTTGGCAAATTTAAAGTTTTGTCAACTAATTCAGTGAATAACAACAAATTAAAAGTTTTGTCAACTCTAATTTCCTAGTTATCTTACGTTAACTAAATTAGGTGTTGTTTAGTAGATAGCTTACAATAGTTTAATAGCCTGTTATTCAATAAATTGTTAGCTTGCATTAGATAAATTAGCTGTTATTCACTAAATTCAGTAGCTCACGTTAGCTAAATTAGCTAGCTAATAAGCCCTCACAGTAGGACACAGACACGGGTTCAGGGTGAATAAAGAGCTTTTATGCTGTTAAGTAGCTTTAGTAGTTAATCAGTAGTTTATTAGCAGTATTTTGTTGTTTTACTAGTAATTCGTTTCTATTTAGCTTGTATTATTTAGCCAATTTGCTAACATAGGTTGTAAGCTCAGTAGTGGAAAGCAGCTTTTTTTGCTAACAGCTAATGACCTGTTTGTGTGTGTGTATCTTTGTGTATGTATGTGTGTTTGTATGTGTGTGTTTGTGTGTGTTTATATATATATATGTGTGTGTGTGTGTGTGTGTGTGTATATATGTGTATATGTGT
>JBBPCX010071013.1:0-10278 GCA_037974365.1 Hydrocynus forskahlii
CATGGACGCGGTTTTGGGACGAGCGGCCATAAACTGTGGAGAGAACCGAGTCAGAAACTCCGTCACCGGACTGAGATGACGAATGTTCACAGTGTAGAAAACTGTCTGCTTTAAGTTATAGTAATTCTACGTTTTTAACGGTTTGTAAAAAGGCACCTCTTTTCACAAACACCCCTTCCCACCTTGACCTCTCCTCCTATTTGTTTGACTGTACTTGTGACTGTAGTCATCTTTGCTGAAATGGAACGTGCTTATGAGAAAAATAAGCTGAAACGATCTGAACTTTTGAACCGAATGTAGAGCTCCTTCATGCTTTTTGCTTTCTATGGCTGTAAATATGCAAATAATAATTTCCCCCCAGGCCGTGTCCACCTGACGAAATCCCCCTCCACCTTTTCCACTTCCATAAATTGTTGTGTTTTTTGGTGAAACTTGTGTGTCAGTACGGGAACAGCAGGCGTGAAAGAGGTTTAGCCCGTAACCTCCCTGCCTCAGATAACAAGTAAGCTCTTAATCCCTCACTCTCGCCGTCTCTGTCATTTTTTGATAAAATTGTTGTGGAAGCTTGGCTAATTACGGTAAACTCAGTCGTTTTTCATCAGTTTTTTTTTTCTTCCCCCCCATTCTTGTGTCGCTATAGTTGAGCCAAGACGGGATAAAAATATGCTTTTTCTTTTGTTTTCTTTTGTTTATTGATTCTTCAAGTTTATTTTGCAAATGGTTGATGTTAATCACCTTCGCTTTCTGTTTGTAAGTATAATTTCACTTCTGTTTGACCGGACTCACTGCATGGAATCAGAATCAGAAAACTTTATTGATCCACTGGGAAATTCCTTATGTTACGACTGAACAAACACACAGAATTCAGTAAATGAATTCAGTATAAACAATAAAAAAAAACTATATGAATTGCACTATATTACATACACAAAATAACTTACAGTTCAGTGAAGTACTGTAACACTAATAGTGGTGAGGAGTATGTTATTGCTGTAATAGAGATCAGGAGTAGATCAGTACTATTGATATAAGTAGTGATATTTCACATGGTAGACTGTTGCACATAATAATAATGTCCTAAAGACACAAACTTTTGCATACTTACGTAACCCTCGGTGTATAATCACCCCTTCCCGATAACATGTCTCTAAAGTGATGGCGCATGGTATTGTTTCTGACGTTGTTTGGTGTAAGATTTCATTACAGTGGAGGCAGACTCTGGCCAAATCCATGCCTATCGCTCTGCACGCATGGAGCCTGTTCAGGATCCACCAGAGCCTCAGACCTAAATTATATGGACTTACGCTGGTCTGTAGGTCCGCTGGAGGGACTTTAATAGGAGGAATAACCTGAATAGCACCTGAACAAGCTTAGGGAGGATGCCTACATTAACTGTTTCTCAGTAGGAGCCCCTCTTTGGCAGCTTACTGTACCTGAGGATCCGCAAACTGGTAATAGGGCAGCAGCCGAGTGCTGGGAGAGGCAGTCTAATGGTTATTTATGCCTGCATTACCCCTTCCAGAGTCCGAGTCATAACAGGCAAATCTAATCTCGGAGCTTGGGCCGGGCCCAGCCCCATGGCAAATGGACCACTAAGTGTCCTGTTTGGCCGTCCTGCCGCGGTGCTGTAATTGTGGCTGTGCCGGGGAGGACGCGTTGATGGATCTTTGTTTGGCCTGAAGCAGAGCGGCTGGAAGCACATTTTAGCGAAGCCGTGTCTGTTGTGTTTTCGTGCCGGCTCATTTGCGAGGTGCGGCATCAGTAATATCGTTTGAATTTGTACTGTATTAATATTGATATTGGTTGGAGTTGCAGTGTCTAATTCAGACGGCAGCAAAGCCACCAGAAATCCTATCACATTTACCTTAAAGCATCAAACCTGATTCTTCTCCCTGCTAATTTATCTATTCGTGGTTGATACATTTTGTATATAGTTGGAGAAATGCACTGTTCCTTCATCCTAAATGTGCAGAGGCAATCACACTGTTGTTTTTCTTAAGGTTTAATTGTATTATTATTACTATTATTATTATTATTATTATTATTATTATTATTATTATTATAGCTGGAATTTGGCGCCTCTTTTCCTCGTACAGTTTTTGAGTTATTGACTTGGTTCCAGTGGCAAAACATCCATTATTATCCGATTTAGTTCACTCAGAGTTTTGGTTGGTTTATCAGGGGCTGAGTATTGATCATATGAAAATTAGATTGAAAGTCAAATCTGTAATGTTTGTGGAGAGAGAGTGGAGGGGCGAGTCACCTTAAAAGTGTGTAGTGGAGAGAGAGTGTTTAGCGTCACGGCTTTGGTGGCTGGAAAGCAACAAATCATGGAGCAACAAATCAGTCTTATGGACTCATAAACAGACTTCAAGACCCTAAAGCTCAGGTCAGTTAAATAAGTGCGAGTTAAAAATAATCAGCCCGCGAACGAGGCTGCGTACGCTTTTCCTACACATTTTCGGGCGAGTATGGTTCACTCCACCCGTTTTCAACCATAAATAGCTTGGTAAGAGACAGAGACTTAATGCCCTTAATTTTTATTAAATACAAATTTGTTGGCCGTAAAACCTATGTTTGCTTGTGTGTCTGTAAACACTGGTTTTATAGCAACCATGCAATCATGGGCTTTATTGTGAAAAATGCATCCAGTTGTTATAATCAGCCTTCACAATATGGACATTGCACAAGTGCATGATATTCAAATGAGCGTCTAACCAATCACAGAGGGCCGGATGTATGTGGCTGCAGTAAATTCTCACAGTCTGCCTGCAGTTAACTCTGGATTCAGCGAGGCTGGAACTCGTCACACAAACAGTGAGGTGGAGGGTTTAAACAGTGCATGTTCTGTGCTCATGTTCTTTGGTGTCAGTGTATAAAGATGTTAGTGATTCACTATGGCTGCAGTAAAGTTACCACTTTTGTTTCTCCATCAGTGTCAAAATCATTTGCATTATCTGTCGTTCTAAGAATAAGTGGACCTAAACAGAACAGAATGTGATATAAACAAATAATTTAATATTTTTTATAGTCTTAAGTGAATATTAACCTTACTATAGAGAAGAAATGGTAGAAAATATAAACTGTAAAAAATAATGATTTGGCTCTACTGCCTGGTAATTATTTTAGTCCTCAAAATAATAATAATAATTAACTTCAGCTATACAATGTAACCATAAGCCTATAGGCTGTGACTGCAGCTTTATGTTTAGCTTAAAACTTATGAAGCTCTAATATTGGTTCCCTTTATAGCCATCTTAACAAATATTCATCCTCTGCACTTTATGGGTTGAAGAACATTAGTGATGGTGGTGCCCTAGTGGGTAGGATGCTTGCCTCTGGACCAAGAGGTCATGGGTTCAAATCCTACCTTCAGCACCACCACTGGGTTCCTGAGCGAAACCCTTAACCCCGAGTTGCTTCAAGGAGACTGCCCCCTGTAGTTAGGGAGTGGAAGTCGCTTTGGATAAAAGCGTCTGATAAATGCCATAAATGTAAATGTAATTAAAGTACATTTGTTTCCTCATGTCAGAATTTGAACTCCAAATTACACTCATGTATTGTTTGGACTGGTCCCAGCAGAGGTCTCTTATGAACCTATCCAGGTCGGTTCGCTCCACAACCAGCATAAACAATCTTGTCTTTGGATTTACCATCCATTTACCATCCATTCTCTCACCAACCAGCGTCCTCCGCTTTAAGGCCTACGGGCGGATGGTAAGTTTGATTTTCTGTTTCACCTGGCGACAGCCGAACAATTTCTCACTGCTTAATCTAACTATACCTCCTGGGTTTATATACACCTGCCCGTCACGTGCCTCTGGCCGGGATGGCGGTTGCAGGATACTCCGCAAAGAAGTGGAAAGTATTGTCAATAACTGTGCCTCTGTTTCGCCTTACAGATCAATGGGCCAACCCTCCTACCGTATCTGCAACTGTTTATCGACCACCTAAGCTTCATAATGACTTTCTAAATTAATTTTCTGTCTTTGCAGCTTCCTTGTGTTTTATGTCTTCCAGTGTAACTCGGGGTGATTTTAATATACACGTGGATTATATCAATAAGACTCTTGCGGCGGATTTTATATCATGCCTGGACAGTATTGGTTTACAGCTAATCATAGATTTTCCTGCACACTCTGAAGGTTTTCTACTCTGAATAAAACCCTCCAGCCACTTGACTCTCCCACCGTATGTATTGTACTGCTCAATAGAACACCTTCATGACCTTTTTTAATGCTAAATTTGAAAATCTCCACCAACAGTTGACGAGTTCTGGAAAATAGCACGCACCTTATCCAGCTTTTCGTGATCCTCCACTTTCTTCTCTTTATGGTTTTAAGCTTCCAGCTGTGCCTGAAATCTCGGATTTTATTCAAAAATCTAAAGTTTCTGCCTGTTGACGAGATCCTCTTCCTAGCCATTTGGTAAAAGTTTGTCTACCTTCTCTCTACTCTGTTATGTTACATATCTCAGATTGACTACTGTAACTCTCTTCCACACGAACTCCTCCATAAACTTCAGCTGGTTCAGAATGCAGTGGCCCGTATCGTCACTGGAACCTCTTCAATAGAAGCAGACTCTCAGCTGAACACCAGATTGACTTTAAGATTCTGCTTCTCACTTTCAAGACACTTCATGACCTCCATATCGTTCTGATCTACTTCACATCTGCACCCCTTCACCTAGATCGTCCTCTTCCATTAATCTCGCTATACCTCCTTCCCGTTGATCTACCAGACCCTTTTATATGTGATGCCCCATTTGGAACTCCCTTCCACAAAACATCCATAATATAGACTTCCAGTCTTCAAGTCCCTCCTTGAAACACACCCTTAAAACTCCCTTATTATGTTTAACTCTTTTAATGACTTCTGCTATTATATTATTTTAACTCATTATGCTACATTTTATGTCTTGTTACACTGACTTCACAGTGAATTGTAAGGTGGCCTCGAGTAATTTGAAAGGTGACTATAAATAAAATGTATTTTGAATTTTATTATTATGCGTTCATGCCTGACATAGTTTTCTTTTTAGGGCCTCTGTTTATAAACACTGCTGCCCATTGCTACTATTCAAATGCAATTATTGGTTATATAGTTATTTGTGTTTCACTTCTACATTCGGGCCCAAATTCCCAGACCAAGCCAACGAGACCGAGACCCGGAGGCGTAGTGCCAAAGAGGAGGTTCTCTGCGAGCCAGCACATCTGAATATTACTGTTATTTGCTGACATCAAATTTGGAGACTAGAGAACACACGTGTGTCTGAGTGCTGTTCCTGCAGTTCTGTATTTTTTCTTCTCTTCGTGTCCAGAGTGACAGTTCTGCTTCTTCCTCTCTTGGACGTAAACACTGGCACCCGCTTTGACCAGGGGGGACGGGGGTCTTGTGTAATTTGCAGGTTCCCATTCAAATTTTGTAGAGCGTGTAGAGCCGCCTGGTTCTGTGTAGATTTCTTTCACTTCAAGTGGTCCATAAGTTGGTCCATTCAGGCTCATGTGCCACTTTTATACATAACATGGGAGGAATGCAACATATTTGTCCGCTCTCAGGAGCCCCTCCCTCTGTGGGTTTTCCCCACCCACTTGTGGGCGGAGACTATCCTGAAAGTTCTCCGGGTTCAGAGATCTTGTATTTTTCTGTTTGTTTCTAGAACCTAAAATAAAAGAAATTTCTTCATTTTTGTTCTTTATGTTCATTTGCGTGTGACGCCGTCTTTAAACCCCAGTGGTGTTTTTATTATTACATGTTTTTAAACTACAGCAACCAAACAAAGTTCAGTATGACGTCTGACACCCCGAGCACTGACACTCACCGGGGGAACTTCCATATAAGGAGCTGATTTACCGTATGATGACGATTTACCACTTGTTGCGCTTTGCCTGCGTTCTAAGGGTTAATAAAGCCGCGTTCTTGTTCTTGCTGTGTGTAGGTGCTGTGATCGGGGACGGCCAGTCTGCTGTTGCCAGTAACATTACTAACACCACCTACCGGCTGCAGTGGTGGGACTTCACCAAATTTGACCTGCCAGAGATCAGCAACTGTAAGTTTCCTGCAATCAATATCACGCCACTTCAGACTTCAAACTACAAAATAAGTAATTAATGTATTCAAAGGTTTTAATATATGATCAGTCATTAGTTTTTATCACCATTAACACGTTTTCTTGCTTTGACCCATCCGTCGCAGTGCAGACTGAGGCCCAGCTGCTCCAGTTCTATATGTTGCCATGAATCCGCAGTTGTAGCCCTTCAAATAAAAAAAAAAACAAAAACAAGAGAGCACTGCAAAAATGTTCAGTTTCTCAGGTTTTATCTTTCATAGCTGCAGGTATTGAACAGAGCAGCTTTGCCTTAGTTTTTAAGAACTGCTGACAATATTTCTCCTCATTTCCAAATAAAAATATTGTTCTTTAAAGCATCATTTTAAAGGAAATGACGAAACATCAGAATAAGAGAAATGATGCAGCGTTTACAGAACTTGAATAATTCAAAGAAAACAAATCTCTCGTTCTCTCGATAAGTCGACAAATCTCTCGTTCACACGATAAGTCGAGTGACGAGCATGAACGAAACTACAGCTGATTAGTCACATGAATACTCCCATTAGTTGTTGGCTGGAGTTGGTCCAACAGGAGTTGACAAATCTTGCGAGGATGGCGGAACATGAGGACACCGAGTCGCCCTATCCTACCTGTTCGTTCGTGCTCGTCAGTCGACTTATCATGCCTTACCATTTCAAGATAGCGGTGACTGGAAAATTCCCTGAAGGTACTGTCTGTATAAACAGTCTTTTTAATAAACTACCTGTGCTCTTTCAAAGTTCTCGTTTTAAATGTCAGGGCCCTCAGAATTCTAGAAATGAAGTGTGGAGCTACTTTGAGCCTTGATAATGGCGTAAAAATAGCGATTTATCTGCACTGGCTACGTGACGCCCCATGACCTACCATTATCAACCTAGCAGTTTCGGAATGCGGGGGGCGAATGAAGGTGGGCTACTCGACAAAAGTTCATGCATGTTATCACGTTTCAATACACCCCAGGTCCATTTCACAACCAACTTCTCCTTTAAGACAGCTGACAACACACAGCACACTGTTGTGTACACATAAACAGGGCACGTTTCACATTTATTCTTCAGACGAGTTACATTGTCTCAGCAGTATCCCTGACTTTAAAAAAAAGAATAAATATATTTTGCTGTTGTCAGCATGAAGCCTGGTGCAATCCCGCTGGTCATGCTGGATATGTGCAGTCTCATGGTTTAAAAATGGTACAATATTACATGTGCATACAAATGTTTTGTACTATTTTGATCACATTTGACATTATGAGAGTTGACAGCAACTGAGGGGCAGATCAGTAGCGAAAGAACCATCGAGTGCATGTCGGCCCTTCGGTGGTTGTTATTGATGGTATTTACGCCGTCCTCCTATCTCACGCGCTTCAGATTTTCTTCAGGTTAAAGAATGTAGACCTGTCGACTGATGCTGGATAAAGGAACAAATCTTTGTCTATCCAATAGAAAGAGAAATTCTAATAGTTTCCAGAGAACATTCCAAAGCCCTGTTGAATTTAAAAGACGTTTGATCAGTCTCTCTGTTGATTATAGACGCCCTGTGTGTAACAGTTGTCCAACAACCATAATTTATCGGATTTTCAGGCAGTTTTCCTCTTGCCTCACTTTGATAACTGTAATTTTGCAGCGCGGCTTTTTCCCCGAATCCTGTGGAGGAGCTCGGATCAGCCAGAGTCCGGTTATTTTCTGGGATGCTGCTGATAATGCTGTTATTATCCTTCATTAAAACTGGAGTCCGCTCTTCCCACAAAGCTCAGCTCTCACTGCCGTCCTCTTTTTCCTCGGCTTCTCACGTTTTCTCTCTCCTCTTCCTTCTCTGTCTCGCCTCTGTCTTCGCAGAAATTTGCTGGTCAAGCTAAAACAGAACAAAACGAGCCCCAGTAGTAGCGATTTCAAACAGAATCTTATAATAATATTTAGTTTTTTTCTCTTTTTAATGATTTTTTTAGTAATTGGGAGGTGATGATAACACAAGTATAACACAGGTAGTAAGTCAAAGAAACATTTATTCATTTATGAGACATTGTTTCTCTAACATATAGACTTTACTAAGGGGGGGGGGCACCCAGGTATATTAATGATCCCAGATGATATTATTATAATGGCCAACTGTAGCTTTTTTTTAGTTTTAATTTTTTATTTGTTTGAAAGAACGATGCGGCCTGTGATTGATTACCTAGTGGACTGTCTCCCCTCACTCTGCGCCTCCTGTATCTGTTCGTTCTGCTGTCGTGAGAAGGTTCTACTGACAATCGCTCATGTTCTGCCAAAAACCAGAGAAAATGATGTTCTGTGGTATTACATAGTAGCTCTGGTTGATATTTTACAAGCACGGACCTTTTTTGTAATTAATTGTCCTCTTCCTCTGGTAGTAGCCTCATTTTTTCTTTTTTTTAGCTAAAAGACTCAACATCCAGCAGACTTACTTTAGCCGAGGTTAGATTACTAATTATTGATTGCTAATTACTAATTCTGTGATTGCATCAAAAAAAAGTCCCACCCATAATGAAGTATTTGTGGTGTAAACAGAGAGGTTCTGAGTGGGTTTGGTGTGAGACGCGCCATTCTGGAGGCACTCAGCGAGTCAGAATTGTTCGCAGTGCTGGCAAATGGAAATTTCCAACAAACTCCCTCACAGAAAGTTAAGAAGTTAAAGTTGGCGGCGTAAGAATGTAACTGCTGCACCTCAGCAACCATTAGTAACCAACCAGCTTTCTTGTCGAAATGCATTCTAGTTGTGCGATTGTCTTCTCACTTTGGTTGTAGCTTCAAACTCTGAAAGAAAGCAGCAACGATGCGGCGTTTGTATCTAAAAGACTCAGTTGTGTGTTCAGCGCATATATCTTGACTGTTGTGATGGTGAAGTTGTGATGGCTAGAAAAAGGAAAATGTCTTTGGCGGCTAGAAAGACTCAGACTGACTTTTTGTGAGGTAAGATTACTAACCATTCATGAATTTTCTCGGCAGATGGAATATTGAAATATTTTAAGAGAATATAGTGTGAGGATGAGGAGGCTTTTGAGGCTACAGCCATAAATCAGAATCAGAAAAGTTTACTGGTCCCGGAGGAAACTGCTTGTGTTACAGCTGAACAGAGACGAGAATATAAAATATAAAGCCTTAAATAAATCTAATAAAAGTTAAAGAAAACACTCAATGTGAAATACTATACTATAAACACAAATACCGGGGTTATTATACTATAGATGAATAACTTACAGTTCAGTGATGGTTTTAGAAAAAAAGCCCTGGATCTCAAACAGTAAAAAAAGAAAAATAGTCCTGGATCTTTGTTCCTGTCTTTCCAATAAATCTGATTCTGACTGATCGATAAACCTAAACGTGTCCCTCCCATCAGCTTCCAACGCAACTGTATTCCAGACCTGTGGGAGCCACTGTGACGGGGGAACTGTGGAAGTTAACATTACGTCTGAGAAAACAAGCAATGGTGTTTGCAGTAATCATTGTAATGAATAATATTGAGAGGTTTCTCTTCAGTGCCCTCTAGGTCATTATTAGCAGTGAGCGGTTTGAGTTTCTTATTTTCTGAACTGTAATGTGAGCTCATGCGGCGTGATTGAAAAAATGAGTTGGAGAGTCAAACGTTCATTTGCGTCTGGAAAATCAATCCTCAGTGCTGTTACACGTCCATGGCTGGGTCATTTTGCCTAATTTGTCAAGCTTTTTCCAAAACCCGCTGGAAAACACATCAAGTAGAGCTTATTTAGAAATCGGCAACCACAAACAAAGACCCTTAATCTCTGTCAGTGAGTCAGTGGAATGAATCCGAAGTGCCACAGAAGCAGAAGGTTCAGACTTGGTTTGAAATACTTGTTGTCATTGTGACTTACGCTCATCTAGCTCACTGACATCACTCGCAAAAAAATAAATAAATAAACTCAGTACCACAAGACTGAATTCCACTGTAAACCTCTTTAACCCTTAGAACTCAGAGAGGACTAGTAAAATCTGATTTCAGCAAATAAAAAGGGTTCATATAAACAAGTAATTACTGAATTCAGGTATCCCCTCACTTCCAGTGAAGTTCAGTCTTACTGCTCCAGCAGACCAAGACATTCTGGACACCAGGCTTCAACTCTGTGGACCCAGTTTGTTGGAGAACCTTTTCTGTTCCAGCATGACTGTGTCCCAGTGCACAAAGCAGCTCCATAAAGACGTGGCTGGAGGAGTTCAG
>JBBPCX010071014.1:0-10278 GCA_037974365.1 Hydrocynus forskahlii
CCTGTAGAGGATCTCCTCTCATATTCATTGCACTGAAAGCAGGTAAACAAAGTATGTTTTTTGTCCCCAGATTGTAGCGGCTTGGGGTTACTGAACCAGCGTATTTAAGGGTCACTATGCTCTTATCATAATCTTGTCTGTTAGTTCATTGGATTCACCCTTCAGACTGAGTGTCTGCTGAACCCTTTACACCCAACTGTCTAGTCACATTAAAGGGACAGAAGTCCTATATACCGGGACATGAAGATGTGAAATACTGAAGATTTTTTAATAAAATAAAATAACATTAACAATCTGAGCTGGGTTCATTCAGAACATTGCCCTCAGAAGAGTTTACCTTCTGAGTGACTGCACTGAAACATTATCTATATTTCATCTTGCTGTGGTACAAAATGAGGATCAGTTCCTCTGGAAAAATTATAGACCGATAATGTTTCAGCCGTGACAGAGACACCAAATTCATTGTCTGTGGTGCTTCATCAGACAATATATGGTAGTAGCAGCGCCAGAACTGCTGTTGTGGTTGGGCACACCAAGTTTGAATTTTACTCTAGCATGATTGAAGGGGGCTGCAGAAATGAAGCCCTGAAACCTGTAGCTGAGGCTCTCAAGGCCTCATAGTTTTGATTATTAGACAAATTATAATGCTGATTTGAAGTGGATTTTTTAAATGTTGCGTTTTCAGAAGGTTCATTTTCATTTGCGTTTGTTTGTAAAATTTTAATTTTGAAAGACACCCTAGTGGCCCTTCTTCTCTTCATATACATAATATAATCCAGTTGAGTACTTTCATTCAAGTTATATTTTATCTGGGTCAACCTGTTAACTTTAATATTCAAATTCTAATTGTAAGATTTTAAAGAAAAATCTCAAAATTCATGGCTGAACTGGGGGGCTTCCTAAACTGTGGCCAATTGCATTTATTGATTTCTGTCAAAAAGGGTAAGGCAGGTATTTTGAGGGGTTCACTAATAAAAATAGGCCTGCTGGGTCCAGTTATAGCACCACCACTGGAGTGGAGAACGTTGTGTACCGGTTGGTTCATGAACCGGGGAAGTGGGGGCACTGCGGGGATTGCAGAACAAATCTAATTAATGACTGCTCTAGCTCCAGCTAACTAGCTAACTGATAAGAGCACAAAATTGCTGGCTGGCTAATTGGCCTGGCAAGCTTCCTATTAATTTACAACTCAATTTACAAAATTTTACAAATCAGCTGTTCTAGCTCTGACCTGGCTTCTGAACAGTGGTTTGCAAAAAAAAAAAATTCAAGATTGTCTCCTAACAATGGATTAGAAAACAAGGGCAACTAATTGTTTCATGAATTGCCATGATTTTTTGCAAATATTGACCCAATCATCATTGTACTACTGATATCTTTGGCCTGTCTGCATGTTCTGCAGAGTTCACTTGAATGCCCTGCATAATAATTTCACCGGGCTGTAGTAAAAAGTGAAAGTTGAGAGAACTTGATTATCAGACATTTTTTGAATGGAAAATATGTATCTTCATTCACTAAGTTTGGGCTTAAAGTCTCTACTCCTCACTATATTCTCTGTGAAGTTTCTACCAGCTGAACAAAACTAGTAGCAGAAGTTTGTTTAAGACATTAAGGAGCTAATGAGGTAATGATGCAAGACACGCAAGGGCACAGGCTCCCTCTGCGGACGTACGGTCATTGAAGTCATTAGAGGTGTCGGTCTGGCTCGCTCTGTTCACACCTCTCGTAGCAGCGGGACTCGTTAGGCCTGCAACAAACAGGCTCCTGTTTACCAAAATAATTCACACCTTCCTCTCTTAAACCCACACATGAAGACAAGATTACATCCATGAACCTCACAGGACAGATTAAAGCCTGCCAACAACAACAAGCAGTGTTTTCATCATTGCATCATTTGTATTCATTTGACAGGCCACTTATCAGGTCCTGTGAGGATTATGAGTGGGTCATTTGGCTCAGTTCTCTCTGTGCCTGGTCATGTCTGGGCCCGTTTTGAGGCCCTTTAACTTCAGGCACACTGACGGGAAACTGAGACTTGGACAGACAGAGTCAGGCATGTTCTTGCTTGGTTAGCCGCAGAACAACATAGGCTGTAAGACTGAATTACTTTATCTATCCATCTTATTACAGTATTTGTTTATCTATATGACACAAGCCTAAAGCCCAAATAGCTCAGTAGTGCCAGTGCTCCATGTGTATACTGTGAGGCATATGCACTGGCACAATATAAACATTGTATTGTATTACACTGATTAGATATACATAGAGAGAGTAAGAGAGTGAGAAATTGGAACTGCTGAGCTGAACTGCCTGCCCCTCAGCCTTGTGCTACATCAATAAAATAAACTGTTATTAGTGGTGAAAACAAATGCTGCAAGAATATAATTTATTCAGTATCCGCAATGACTTGGTTAGTATCTTCTACAAACTATTCAGTATCAACTAAAATGTATTTAGTATCTACTGTAAATTAATCAGTATCCACTGCAAAGAAGGCCTTTCTGTGTAAAATCCCTTTCCATGGTTCCAGATTAGGCTTGTTGAATAAACAGAAAGCTTAGGTGCCTCATCAATGTCCATTAATGGCATTTTTCAGGTATTACTATTGTTACACTTGTGGTTCTGTCTTTTTTTGCCCGAAAAGTTAAGTCAAGTCAAGTCAAATAGGTTTTATTTGTAATGTCTGCCATATACACACAGTACATAGTAAAAACAAAACAATGTTCCTCTAGGACCACGGTGCAACACAAGACAACGTTCAGTACAATTAACAACAACTACAGCGAGGATAAATACAGTATTTGAGCGGTTCTGTGTTTTAGCAGCAGAGATGTGCAAAGATGCAGTATAGAAGTTACATGTGGAAATACAGCAATAAATAGGACTGTGCGATTTTAGTAGCAATGTAAGCAGTATCCACTGTTTATCCCATCATTTTACACTTTTCCAGAGCACACTGGAGTATTACTATTGGTAGGCTGTGGTCTGCATGTATGTGAGGTATTAGTGCATAACAGGGTTGGTCTGAGCTTGTGCATTTCTCTAATCAGATACCAAATGGTCTGTTTGTTGCGTCTGAAGGTCACAGGTTTGGGTTATGCAAGAACTATTGATCTGGCACTGTAGGACTTCCCAGATAAGAACACAGACCTGAAATGCTGCACTGAAACTGTCACTAAAATAATGATCTTCTAGAGCGTCAAAAACAGATTGGCTCTTGGGGCCTTTTTGCAGAGGTCTTTAATCTGATAAAGCGATCATGTGGCTTCATTTCACCACAAGTCTACGCTGCAAAATAAATTTTAAATATCTAAATTTTCAATATTTAAATATTTATGCATAATATAGAACTGTAGAAATAAGCACATTTAGCAAAAACAAATCTCCCAATTTGGCTAATCAAGCTAATTTTATTAAGTAAAATTTCTTAAAATGAGTAACAAAAATGGCAACTGAAATGACCTAATAAAAAAAAAATCATATTTTTTTTCATCATTGATGAACATACTTTTCCTTGCTTCAGTAAATCTTACTCCGCAAACACATTTTCAACTCCTACCACATTTTGACATTTCTTGCTTAATATGTTCAATATAATCCAATTTTCAATTGATTTTTAAGCATGCCATTAACATTATGCTGACTGGTAGCACTTAGCCACCTTTTCCTGCTTGCTGTATTCGCCTCATAGCTCCTGTGCCACCTAAAACTAACACAACTTGGCTTTTGGGGTTACTGGAGGAAAGATGAGCATTTTTTTTTTTTGCCTGAACATGTGCTTTATTCACAGTATTCACAGTAATTAAGCTGAAGTCCCTTCTCTGCTTTTTGGGGCTAGTTCCTCTCCTTGTTTCTGGTCAAAGTCCTTCCTATCCCACCGTCCCAGTCTATAAAAGCCCCTGTGTGCTCCAAAGTGCACTCTTGCAGTCCAGCCGCAATTCCAAACATGCATTTGGCCAGATTTGTCACAGTGGTTGCCCTGCTAGCCACCATCTGTGAGGCAGCGGTGGTGACTGAGAATGGCTGGCCCATCCTCATGGAGAAGGCCCCGGCTCAGCTGTCTGAGCTCCCACAGGCCGACGGGGTGGTCAAACTGGACCCAATGGACTACCTGCAGAGGATGGCCATCTACAGGTTGTTAATCAATGCCTCCGATCCCTACATGAGCTCCATGGGCCCTGGGGCTAATGAGAACCCACTGTGGGGGCTTCCTCTGCAGCTGGGCTGGAAACTCAGATCAGGTAAGATCAGGGATTTCCAAACAGTGATAGGAGTCTGAGAGCCAAAGTAGGAATACATATGCAAAATCAAGAGTCATAATCATCTCTGACTTATGGTGGTCACCCAGATTTATGCTACTGAGAATTAGCTTGAGTTTTTACTGCAAATGTTTTATAGACTAAAATGTTTAGGCACGACCGAGAACCTTCATGGTGAGTCAAAACTTTCAATACACACATGATACTAACAAGAATGTAATAAATTCAATAATCCATTATTAGAATCAGAAAACTTAATTGAATTAATGTACAAGCCACACTCCAAGTCCCTACATGCATCTTTGATCAGCATGAAAAGTACACAGAAGCTGTAAGGTTTATTTTCAGTTCATGATAGCACAAAGTTATTTAAGTTTAAACCACCAACCCATGTCTGTTTTATGGGCCCCAGAGCCAGATAACCTGGTCAAGGGTATTCCTCCTCTACAGAAATTCTGGAAACCAAGATCTGGTATAATATTGGACCTGCTGTGGTTCGAAACATTGTTTATTAGCTTTAAAGCCTGGTCTAGGATAGGATAGTTTGAATTCCAGCATGAATTGCTCGCATATGATATATTCATGTTTGAAGGACCAGAGTGGTTAAAATACACCACCCATTTGGTGAAGGAAAAGTGCTTAACATTTGGAATTCTACAATTTTTTAGCATATGAGCAAAGAGAAAGGATAAAAAATCAAATCATGTGCTAACTGGATTGCCTTAAACCAATTATTCAAAAACCTTTTTCCAGGTGTAGTTAATGAAACAGGTTTGGTGACTGAAGTTTGCTTCTTTTGTTTAGTCGTGGAGTCTAATGCAGCTATGAATGCGTATTCCACAACAGCTGGCCATGCTAACCCAAAAACGGTATCAGAAACCACTCATGTTTTCTTTTTCCAGGTCGACTGACTGATCCTTCAGGTGTGAGCACCTGTGGGCAGGAGAGCGTCGAACCAGTGTGTATTGCTAGCAACAGCTGGTGGGGGTGTAAGTGTCCCTGGGAGTCAAAATGTAGCACCATTTGTCCAAATTTCAATTTACATCATCTCACTGGTTGCTATTCTATACTTCTGTCCAGGTGTGAACTACCACCTGTCCGTGCTCCCATTCCTGGCGGCAGTTGAGGCAGGTGTGGTGGGGGGTGGTCAGACTCAGGTGGAGATTCAGGTGCCTGATGATCTGGCTGGCGATTATTGCTCCAGCACTTGTTCCACCATGCACCCTGATGCCATGACCAAATGGGTGACATTCTTCAAGGTACTTACTCATTCTTTCATGTACAAACTCCTCATTACTTTATTCCACATAAGAGACAAAGGGCCAGATGGGCCTACAAGTCCAGGAGCAGCGCAACATGTGCCTCGATGCAACTGCAAATATGTTCTTATAATTCATCTGAATTTAACACTTGATTTCCAAACCTCAGCTCACAAGCAACCGGCCCTTTCCACTAAGTGAAAGGTTTAAAAAGCACGATGAAATAACAAAGTCGTCAACAAGTTCAAGACAAAACAAAACATGAAGGTTCAGTGATGAAGAGAGCCCAGTGTTCACAAACGAAAACACAGAGGGTGGTAGTGGCCTAGTGGGTAAAACACGTGCCTGTGAACCCGATGACCACAAAGTTGCAGGTTCGAAACCCCCCACGTTGTGTCCTTAAGCGAGACACTTAATCCTCAGTGTCTCCAGGGGGACTGTCCCTGTAACTGATGATTGTAAGTCACTCTGGACAAGAGCATCAGCCAAATGCCTCCTTTACCGTTTCTATCCCCAAAGTCAGTGTGGAAAAATGAGCAAGTTGAGGCTCTCACTACGGCCCCATGGCTGCGTAATTGATGATGAACATTGTATCTCCATTCAGCTGATGTTCCTGCTGCTGCTGTTCGAGGAAGTGTCTCAACAACGCAGCTTTTGAGATTCAAATGGAGGTTTAAGTCTGAACGAAGGCCCGAACCAAGGTCCATGGTTTTGTTACATTCCTGACAAGTGAGACAAAGCCTCCCTGTACTCAACATTGACTGGTGTGTAGATGGATGTCTGATTCCAGTTTGATTATTATTCAGTTGACGGGTAAAAAACGAAAACTTTCCTTTTCATGGCACTTTTTCTGATGACATCGCTCTCCTTTATATACCACTGCTACAGTTTTGTTTTCCTCCGGCGGCATTGCTCTCACACCTTCTCATATCCTTTCTTGCTCTCATCTTTCTAGTTATAGTTTTCTAGTTACAGTCATCTTATCTAGTCATAGTTGCTGATCATCTCCTGATGATCATCTCAACATTACAATATCATGCAATATTGTGCAATTTTTAGTTTTTTTGGACACCAAAACCGTGTACCTGTGCAATATCTTATTTTGTTTATTTAAACTTTTTAGAGTTTTTTTAGAGATTTCTTTTTCGTTCTTGTCTCGGTGTGGCTGTGTGCCTGTGCAGTCGTGATATAAACATTTTCCTCGGGGATCAATAAAGATTTCTGATTCTGATTCTGGTTCTGATTCTTCCCTCTGCAGTCTCTGTCGACCATCAGCGGATCAGAGCTGACTGATGCTGAGAAGAAGGATCAGATTCTGGGCTTGATGTGGTCGGCTCATTTGGACTCCCTCAAATCAGCCGCCAGCACTTGCGCTGCCAAGTGAGTCACAGCTTTCACCTTTTGAAGGCTGATCATTCTCTTAGCTGTGATTATCTGAATAGTTCAGTTTCACATGTGATGTGCCACACTGTGTAGCACTATGGTCAAATTTTAATCAAAAAATCAAATCCCTCACCTTACACCAGACTGTAATCAGTCAGCCAAGACGTGTTCGGTGTGTGAAGTTTGCTTCTTTAGCTTTGCCATTGGAGCCATGAGACGAGTGTTACTAACATGTAATGGGAGTTTGTGCCCCACTGATTAGCCTGAATCATCATCTCTTGCCTCAAATGATGGAGGTGTACTGTAATCTCTAATAGACTGGCTTATGTGGTTTCTGAGACTGTGTGACTCACTGTTATCTATGAACATGGACTAAGGGGCTGTAGCTGTAGAAGTGGTGGCCCTCTCAGCAGGAGACTAGCTTTGCTCTTTGTTCTTTCTGGTTTGCTAGGATGGTCCTCTCTCTCCCCCATAACTGTCTCTTTACCTGAGGTAACAGAGTTAGCAATCTCCTCTGAGTGTGTTGAGGCTGTCTATTGTATTAGCCACAGTTTGAGAGGAGAGGATCTGGTGGAGCTTTCTCTGAGGAAATATATGCTTGCCTTCACCCTCCCACTGTTGGTGGGATCAAGTGAAGCAAAGAGTCCCAGCTGATGGATTGAATTGGGGATGACAAAATTGATAAAATAGTTTTAAAAACAGCATGGCTAGCATGGATAATAACAGTAACACAGAAGTCACATTAATGCCTCCACAATGTCAAGAACTTGGTGTGGTTTGTGGCAAGTGTGTGATGACCATTAGGTGGGGTATGAGCTTCTATTACTCCTTAGCTACATTAGCCTCCAGTGCTAAAAGGAAAGATAAGAACTTTGAACACTATGTCCAGGCTGATCAACCTCATTTTGGCTGGGATTTTGTTCAAACCATTATTTTAAGTCTACAGTTGGAAGAACACAATAACTCTCCTCCTAAATCTCCTCCTAAATAAGTGCCGTCTCCATGTAGGAAGTTGCAGTACTCAAACCTTGAGCAGGCCTATAGTGAGAGCTGGATGAACTCTGCAATGTACGTTGGCGCTGCCCACTTCCCGTCCAACATGGAGAAGTCCTTGCAGTTCATGGCACCCCTGCCCAGCCGTGTCCTGCAGGACACAGACAGCCCACCCAACATTGCTGACCTCAGCGCTGAGGAAAACCACACACTGTATATCTTTGGCTGGATGACCACCGCCAACAAACTGTTGGGTAAGCACATGACTTCAAAATCACCTCCAAAAGACTGTATGAATTATAATTGAAAAAAATGGCCCATTTGTCAATAGAGGTTCAACAAGGTACATAACATCGACATACTGTAGACATGTCATGACAGGTGTCATGGTTATGCATGGAGAAGGTTATCCATACAGGGTTATTTATGACATGCTAATTCCAGTGTTATGTAGCATGGTTATTACAGTTTTAAGCATGACAGCAACAGCATGTGGTTTCATTCATGATTCGAGGCCTACCTGGGTGCCCATTTGGTGTGTTTCTTTAAAATGTTAAGCTGGAAGATGCTGTGTGGGAAAGCTGCAATTAAAAGCTTATACCTCCCTCTAGTGGTGGTTCAGTGCAAGTGCAGGAAAAGCCAAGGCCTGATGCATAATGGACAGTCCCTTTTGTTTAACCCTGTAAACCCTGAGGGCTTGCATCATAGTTTACAAAACAGCAGCCTTTTCATTGATATTGGTTAATTACTTATTTAAAAGTGCCAATTCAATTAAAAGACATTTAATGAAGTTCAAAGTGCCCTATGAAATAAAAGCTGTAAAGGACCCATATAGTTTAAAAGCATTTTTTCCCTCAGTTTTATTTGAAATAAAAAAGCTTGATGCATCATGCAAACACTGTTAACGTTAAAACAGTGTAGTCCACAGTGTAGTCCACAGTGTAGCCCCCGTGTATTCCACATTGTTTTTTATAAAAGCAATAAGAGCTGTTTTTTTCTGTGCTGTTTTTTACCAGGTGGTTCACTGATCTCGATGTGGCAGCGCGCGATGTGCTCACTTACTGCCCGAGAGAAAGGCTGCAATCTGTTGAATGACCTTCTCCTCAACCCGCAGTTCGCCACCTCCAGCATGCTGTCCATCCTGACCGAGATGATCACCAACTGCTGAAAGGAACCACTGAACCTTAACCAACAACTCTGCCCCCTTTATTTAAAGAATAAATCATGGAATGTTTAGGCCACATTGTGCTAAACGCATGTCTACATCCTCACACACTGCACAGAATCCACATAAGCAAGTTTTTAGACTGCTACTGTTTTTAGTTCTGCTAATTTCCTTTAGCCTATGTTATAAATAACAGTGAGTCATATAAGGCCAGAAACCACATAAACGAGTCTTTTTGAGATGACTGAACAGCTACGCATGGCTTGAGGCAATGTGTGATCATTTAGGCATGCAATTAGGACTAAATGGTGATTGCTGGTGTGTTTACTACGCTAACATCTTTTAGTCCGTGTTTATAGATGACAGTGTCACAAACCACATAAACAAATCTATTAGAGATGAATGAACACCTACACACAATTTTGGGCGAGTGTGTGATGATTCAGGCCAATTGGTGGGGTATAACTTTCCATTACTTGCTAGCTACATTAGCCTTGTAGCTCCAGTGCTAAAAGTAAAGAAAACTACTTTTCGTAGAAGGAGGGGGGCTGCGGCACCCAAGCATGGGTCAAAACATTCTTTTAAAACTGGTCTCCTCATCCTAATGCACGATGGTCCAGGTCAGTTCTTGTTTCTCCTCTATTCCGAATGGTGAATAAATTAGGGTTAGTGTTTCAGACTTAACACTCCATCTGTTGCAGCTGAGACATCACCGATCTCGTCTCCACACAATAAAGAAATTTTTCTCCCCTGGATGGACAGGCACCTTCTGTTACAGTGTTTTATTTCACAATTTCACCACTGAATATTCAACTGAAAAACAGACAGACCTACTAATTTATATATATATATATATATATATATATGGTTACAAGGGTTAAGTTACTATTAAAATATATCTATATAATGACTATATAATATAATATATAATATAAAAGGACGTTTTCTTTTGCATAAATAAAACCAGTTTAGACATTTATGGCATAACAAAGGCTAAAATACATTTCTTGCCATATGGCAACAGTGGGCAGCAAACATTTCATTTTGTTTTGTTCAAGCCTGAATTATGAATGTGGCCAATGTCCAATCTGTTATATTGTTGCAGTCTGCACATATGTATACAGAATGTGTGTGTGTGTGTGTGTGTGTGTGTGTGTATATATATATATATATATATACACTATTTCACTGTGTGGTGTAAAAAAGTCTTTGAATCACC
>JBBPCX010071015.1:0-10278 GCA_037974365.1 Hydrocynus forskahlii
AAAAACATTTCTTAAAAATATTTTACAACAAAATGAAGTTATTCATTCAAGTATTATTCATTTAAGTAAAACAAGTATAACGAGGCTCGAGCACTTTTAATAAATACTTAAAGCCGGGGTCATCTACCACTGTATAAATCTGCATAGCTGATGAAATTTAAATGCCAAGTGGTTCTGTCTGCACTGGCATCTAGAGGCTGGTTAAAAACTGCCAGGAGCTGCAGTTGGACTCCGGGTTTCTTTTGCCTCTCTCCGGTGGTTATTTTCACATCTGGGTTATGCCGTCGAAGATGCTACTGGAAACGGCACAGATGAGCTGGAAGACCCGCCTGTGTCTTTTAAATAGAGTGTGTGGGATCATTTTGGGTTCCCAGTGCAACGCTGACACAGCGTCTTTGCCCGATCTACGATTCGCTCTCCGTTGCCATCGTAATTCAGGAACCCAGTAGTCATGTTATGAGCACTTTCATGATATTTGAATCAGCTTGAAGCTAAACTTTTTAAAGGTCGCTGTTTCCATATGAAACTCGCACTTGTAAATTTAGTTCCGCATTACTTTAATTACGTCTTCTCCGTCATACCGTGTATTCTCCGTACGACATCATGTACCGAACCGTGACCCATGTACCATGATGGTTTGGAACGAATACATGTACTGTTACAGCACTACTCAGCATTTCTCTTCCTCCTAACATGGCAGGTCGAGCTGATTTTGCCAAAGAGCTTGATTTTGGTCTCATCTGACCACAGCACTTTCTGCCAAGCATTCTCTGAATCATTTAGATGTTCACTGGCAAACTTAAGATTGGCTGTACATGTGCCTTCTTGAGCAGGGGGACCTTGCAGGCACTGCAAGTTTTCAATCCATTAGGATGTAGTATGTTACCAATGGTGTTCTTAATGACTGTGGTCCCAGCGGCCTTCAGATCAATAACAAGTTCCTCCTGTGTTGTTCTGGGCTGATCCCTCACCTTTCTCATGATCACCCTCAAACCATGAGGTAACATACTGCATTGAGGTTCCAGAGTGAGGGCAATTGATGGTCATTTTATATTTCTTCCATTTCCGAATAATCGTACCAACAGTTGTCACCTTCTCACCAAGCTTCTTGCTGATGGTCTTGTAACCCATTCCAGCCTAGTGCAGGTCTACAATCTTGTCTCTGACATCAAGGTGGGATGTGGGGGGACATATGTTGGATGAGACCACAACTACTGAAGGTTATGGTCCACCCTCACATGTCCCTCGAACCCTCACTGTCCAAAGTGCGTTTAAAATAGAGGGGAAGACAGCTACGTAATCCTGTGGATACTGTCGCCAAAGCAGCCCACTGGGACCTGCGCAGCCCCTTCACCCTCCAGGGCCCTATGTGTAAGAATGTTGTTGCTGAAGTATTTTTTGCATATGAGACTAAAGTGTGATTAAAATCTGGGGGTACATTTGTGGGAAGGAACCATAACCACCGAAGGTTATGGTCCATACTCAAATGTCCCCTGAACCGTCATTGTCTAAAGTGCAGTCAAAATAGAGGGGAAGGCAGCTACGTAGTCCCATGGAGACTGCCACCAAAGCAGCCCACTGGGACCTGCACAGCCCCTTCACTTTCCAAGGCACAAGGATGGAGGGGTGAGTGGCAGCTCACCCCTCTGTGTTCCTGTGTTAAATATGATGTGGGAGGGGGACAATACAAAAAAAAAAATCATATACATACTTATACATATATATATATACACACACATCTATACATACAAACATATACACATACATACATATAAGTTTTACTGCACCATGTTTGCTGCCTGATACAGCCAACAGAGATACTGTTCAAAATGTAGCTGTAGTAGAATGGCTGGCTTCTTTAAATCCATTTCAGAATCAGGATCAGAATCAGAGAACTTGATTGACCCTAGAGGAAATTGCTCAACAAACGGAAAAATGTAAAGCCCTACTGTCAGGCTGCTCCAACAAGAACCTAAATCAGCTTCAATTAGTCCAGAATGTGGCAGTTACTCTTCACTAGAACTCACAACTGACCCCACTAGTCCAATATTATCAAGACTTCGCTGATTTCCAATCAAATTTAGTATTGATTATAAAATTCTATTATTGGCATTGCATCTGAATACCTCTGTGAAAAAATCCTGAATGGCCTTGCATCTGAATACCTCAATGAATTTGCTACGCAGCTCCAAACTCACTTAGATCTCAAGGTGCTGGCTATCTACTCATCCCCAGAATTATGAGAGCTATAGCAGAGGGCATAGCCTTTTCATATAAAGACCCCCCAGCTCTGGAAAACCTATCCAAATAACGTTCAAGATTCAGATACAGTGTCAGTTTTAAGTCTAGGTTGAAAATCTTTTTGTTTAGTCAGGCTTTTGGTTTTTAATTTACCCATTAGAGTGTAGAGCTGGGAGGTAGTGGGCACAGAGAATTGTAGTAAACTGGAATGCTGGTGCTGTTGTCCCACGACTCCTCATGTTCACTCAAGGTTTCTTGACAGTGAAGTGGGGGGCACCAGTATCTCAGGGTGTTCTGTCTATCATTCCCCTTAGCTCTGCCCATTCTAGCTAGGCTGTTATACCAAGGTATGCCAGATTCTCAATTGACACTGTTTACAGTTACAAGGTATACCCAGTAACACAACTAATTCTAACACAACTAATTCTACTTTCTGTTTGTCTCCCATTTTTTGGACCACCAGAGGGGATCCGCTGCTCATATCTTTGGCTGTCTGATCACCATCAGGGCTCCAAGTCTCTTCTTCATCCTGGATCTGCAATCACTGGGATCCTTTGCCAAGTGTTATCGACTGCTGTGGGTGCTTTTGACTCCCCATGTGCTCCCCCCCCCATTCCAAGGGCAACTGCTCTTCAAAAGCTCTAGCAGAGATTATTGTTCTTTTTGCTGTAGACTTGAGATTCTCAAACTACTCCTCATTCCGAGTCTAGCAAAAACTACTTCTACTATCTCTGCCATAGACGGACAATCTGTTCTCCAGTGATTAAGTGGAGATTAATTTTTTTTTTTGTTATATTCCACATAAACTCTTTTTCTCACTCTCTGATGCAACCAAAGGAGGATGGGCTGCCCAGTTTGAGTCTTCGTTCCTCCCCAGGTTTTGTCCTTCAGGATTAGGAAGTTTTTACTTGTCTCTGTCACCGTTGGCCTACTCACTAGGGGCATGGACCTGGATTCTGTAAAGCTGCTTTATGACAACATCGGTTATAAAAAGCGTTGTATAATTAAAATAGACTTGAATTGAAAGTCTACTGAAAGTAGTCATGATCATTGGGCTGATTTGGTGACCCTCCCGCTTTAGGTACTGCATTAGCTATACGGAGAAAGGAGTGTAGGCCTAGGAGAGAAAGCAGATAAAGGCAGGGAGAAACCGACTGAGGGAGTGAAGAAGTTGTTTTAATTTTAGCTATGACGGCTTTTGGAGGTACCCTTGGTTCTTTCTGAATGACCAAGGGTACCTTCATTTGTGTTTCTGAACAAATTCTTGTTCTCAAACACACTTCCTTTTAAGCTTGATGTTTTAGTGTGCGTGCACATTTTATAGTTCATTTGAAATAAAAAAATCCAGTTACTGGTAGTTTCACACATGTACATCCCTTTTTACATGCAAAAATAAATTTTATAATATGTTATATCTTAATGTGCAGATAAAGAGACAGAATTTGCAGACGCGCTGATTGCAGTTTTAGGGTTAGCATGGGTTAGATAGGATTTATTGGGGTTAGAGGCGGTCACATGTCTTCCCACAGCCTTGGACCTAGCTGGTACCAACATTCTGAGCTATTCAGCTCCTCAAGAAGTCTGGGTGCTCCAGCACTCCCATTTGGTACCATGAGCTTCATTAGCCTTTAGAATCAGAATCAGAAAACATTATTGATTCCAGAGGAAATTGCTTATGCTACGACTGTACATTCCCACAGAGACACAAACACAAGAACAATGTAAAATAAAATGTCAACATAAAGTCAATATAACTCTTTGGAAAATACTCTGTACTATTAACACCATGCTATGTACACAAAATACGGATGGGTGTATGACAAGGGGAGGAGTTATAGGGTTTGATGGCAGTGGGAGCAATTTCCTTTGACATTCAGTTTAGCAATTTATGCTAATAAGTCTATGACTAACAGTGCTTCACTGTTTGAGCACAACACTGCTGAGTAGATGATGGACTGAAGTTTAGATAACGTTCTCCTTTTAGGCACAATTTCCATGTTGCCAAGTTCCTTATCCACCACTGAGCCTTTTCTGATGCCTGCCACCTTCATGCTGCCACTCACAGCATAGATGAGCATAGATGTTATCACTGGCCAGCACAGGCACTAGACAAAACACTGTCCACAGCACAGGTACCTTCTTGATACTGTGGCTCATGATGGACATCCTTAGCAGTACTCCACACAGCTGAGAGATGCAGGACTTGAGCACCTGTGGGCTAATGCCATCTGGGTCCAACACGTTGGCAGAATGGAGTCTACATAGTTCTGTTGTCACTTGGTACCAGAGATGGGGACTCGTGTCTGAGACTCGGACTCAAGTCACACTTAAGTCACTCAAAAGACTTGTGACTTTAGACTTGCCCTCAACGACTTGAGACTTGACTCGGACTTGGGCGTTGTGACTCATGAGTCATAACTCGTAAACAATGTTCATTTCATGGCATTATTTATTTATATCTCGCACTCTTTCCAACAACCCCTCGTTTGCCAAAATCCGAAGTTAGCCAAAAACCGTTCACCTCGCCCCGGTGTCCCATTACTTTTGTCCGAGGTGAACGGTTTTCAGATTATGGCAAACAAGCAGTCTTCTGGCTAGGAACAGGTGGAGGAAATTGGAGGAGCATTGGGAGCAGTAAGGGTCATGCTGGAGCAGGAGGAGAGCCTTGGCTGAGGCCTACTGTCAAACCTGTTAAAAACAGGTTAAACTCATTAGCCTTCTCAGTGTCTTCATCAGTCCCCTGGCTGCAAGACTTGAAGCCCATGTTTGTCTTCACGCTCCTCTACATGTCCCTTGTGTTGTTCTCCTGCAGCTCAGGTTCCAGCTTTCATCTGTACCTGTCCATTGCCTCCATTCACCTCACAGACAAATGCCTTTGTGCCTCCTAGGCTGCCTTTGTCGCTGGCCTAAATGCTTCCTTCTTCTCATTCAAGAGGGCTTTGATGTTAGTTGTGTTAGCATTAGCAGCATATGGGCAGCCCAAACAAATAAATGTAAATAACAGAGGTGCAATAATAACTCAAACCTCATGGTTAGAGAGGGAACGACTGCTAATACTAAATATACTGAATTAATGCTGTAAACAACACAAGAAGATTAAAGAAACACAAATACAAAGATACAGAGCTGTCATAAACATGCTGCTGTAGACTCATGTCTATGCACTACGTTATGTTCAGATCTTCCTAGCTCTTCCACTCCTCTGGGAGTTCAGGGGTTTTACTGCCCATCCTTAGCTATTATTTTTGGAACTTCACAGCTCTGCGCTTCTTTGTGAGTTCATGTGTTTCATGACCCATCATTTGTGTTCGGAGCTTCCTAGCTCTTCTGCTTCTCCTAGAATACTGTTGTTCCGTAGTTCGGGACTTTCAATGGCACTTGCACTTTACCTTCTGTTTACTGCCACAACCACCACACTTATGTCCTGTTATTTAACAAGCTTATAATGTACACTCATTCGATGCTGCTAACTGCCTTTGTGTAATATCATACTTATGGTGCAATATCAGTCATTCTGGTAGGTTTACATCCTTGCTGTATTGTCTATTTATTGTATTGTCTCAGATGTACATTCACACTATACTGTTATTTTGCTGTATTGTCTATTTTATTGTTTCTGTCATTATGCTGCTAACTGCCTCCTGTACAATATCAAACTTATGGCACAAGATTTACATCCCATTCATGCTGTGCTGTTTTATTGTTGTGTTGTCTATTTGTTGTATTGTTTCTATCATAACTTAATTGAATGTTGCTCTGTGGCCCATATCTATTGATGACAACAAAGTAACCTTGAACCTTGAAGAGGCTTTCTGCTGAGTTATCATCTGTAATCAGACTTGATAGCTCAGCAGTATCATGCCTGCCCCACCACTCCAGTGGAGCAAGTACAGAAACATACTTGGAGAGCACACTAGGTACCTAGAATCCTTGCATAACTTTCTACAGGAAAACATTTTCTACATAATGGAAGGAGTAAATGGAGTTTGAGGTTAATATCAAAAAAGAAATCTCAGTGAAGCTAGTGAGGTGTGACTTTCTACAAGCTTGACTGTGTCATGATACTTCAGCTACAGATCTACAGTGATTTTTCAAGATGTGTGATGTAATGACATATTCTTGTATATTGCAATTTACGTTAAATGACCACACACCAGGCCTAAATGAGGAACTGTCCTTTGCTTTTTCTACAGAATACATACTCATTACTCTTTCCAGAGTACAATTTACATCGTTGACCTCACTCTTTTTTACTGAAACAAGAGAACCATGAAGCAGATGAAGCAACATAAAAAACTGCCTCATACCATTGTATATTTAGCTGACAGTCTTATCCAAAGTGTTTAGCAATTATACACTTATGCTCATTCAGTGTTTCTTTGCATCATATCAAAACTTTAACTTAACTATCTAAACACTTCATACACTTTGCACATAAGTCTGACTGTATTGAAAATGCTGTATTTATATATTTCCTTAGTTTAAAATTTTTTATTGAGAAACCTGGAATTCACACATGGTACCAAGAATAATTTTGCTTATAGAAATCTTACCTTGCTTCTTGCTTCTTGTACGAACCTCACTCGCTGCTCATTCTCAATGCCCAATAAGCTTGGGTGTGTTCTTGAAAACCTGCTGTGGTGGGTCACATTTGCCCCCTCTGCATCATTACCTACATTTTACAAAATCTTTGTCAGTTTAGCTGCGTTACAGAATCAAGATCCAAGTGTATGTTCCATCACTTATGTACTGCTCCATTTTTGTCACCATTCTTGCTGGAATTTTCCAGCAAGTTTTAGGCAATGTGGCCCATCCATTGTAGGCCCAAAAGACAACTTGTCACTTGTAGGGTGATAGTCCCATTTAGGGCCTTATTATATTCTTTCTATTTATGCTTCCCAGGGTTCCATTTTAAAACATTTCCTGTTAGTGTTATACTGATGATGCACATCTGTACCCTGCACTGAAATCTGAGGAGGATGCCAAGTTTTGGAAAAAACTCCCAGAGAACCAAGAGTAAATTGGAGTTTAGAATAAATATACTTAGTCTCCTATAGTTAAATACTTCAGTGTATTACTTTTACAGCATGCCAGTAGTTTTGTTTTTTAATGTTATTAATGAATAAATTAATTAATCTATTTGGCTCTATCAATGAACTGCTACCACACTGAATAGACTAAACGCTTCTAAATGTCTTCAGTGTATTATTATATTAATTAGCAACATGGGTGCCGGAACCTTTATAGCAGGTAGGGACCTGTCCCATCCCCATTTCCGTGGCTCCATCATGACACCTTACTATCTCATATGTGACATATATCAGTTGGTGACCTCGTGGGAACTTGTGGGAGTTTATAAAACACAAACAGAAGTTTTATGGTACTGTTACTACTCGCTTTACTGTGTAGCTGACAACTTTTCCATAACTTCCTCTTTTTCCACATTGTCTAAACTCTGGTGTATGATTGACTTCTATAATTTTTTTTAATTAATTGTTAAACACATCACAAAGAATCTTTAGCTTGATGTTTTATACATTTTTCTGTATCGTCCAAAGTGACAATTAAAATTTCACTAATGTTATGCCTTATGGATATACTCTATGTAGTAGTCATTTTTATGGGCATGTTTTGTCAAGGTGTTGCTTCCTCTGTATTTGACCTCTTGTAAAACAAGTCATACTTGTAATTGCTTGTTGCTAAATAACTGTGTTTAACTGGATCTCTGGTGTTTGTCATTGGTCTGTTTGGCATCCTGAGTTGTTAACCTACAATAGCTGATGTAAAATTTATTTGAGATTCTTTTATTATTTCCTCTTAAAAATCTTGAAATAGCATTACAATCTGAAATGTTAAGCAATGCAACACATTTTTTAAAATTTGAGTATAACAGAGCATTTCTAAAAAATATTAGTGGCATTGTTAACATTTCAGATTGGAATACTATTTCTATGAGATTTTTTAAGAATGTGTTGTGTGATAACAAGGGATATAAAGAAAAATGGTGGAAAAGAGGAACATGTACATGTTTAATGTGTCTAGTGAAAGGACTTGGACATGATGTAAAATTACTGCAGTGTTTCTCCTCTTCCCAAATCCTGAGTAGAAGGCTTGATACAGATAGATTTTGCTAAATACAGAATAATAATTGTAATTAATTACAGCTAATTTAGTTTAGACATTCACATCATCTAAGTGTATAAACTCTGCTTGTTTTCATAAATAAAATTGTTTGCATTATTTCGCGATAAATTGTATATGTTTTTGAAATTAGTATTGACCTAGAAATCCTGCATCATCATATATTTTTTCTTATTTTCATTATTGGTAGCTTCCACTGAAAGACACTGCTGTGTTGGAATTTCCTACTTCTGTCTCTGTATGATTTCATTTTTGGTTATCCCTCATTTATACCAATGGCATGTGGATTAAGCTAATGAGAATAAGCTTTATGAAACAGTATTGTTCCCTACACACCATTTGTTATAATGTGGCCTGAAAGCTTTATTAAACTTTTCCCACAGATCCTCTTACATTCAAATGATGCAAGAAAATATGAGTGGTGTGGGAGCTGGTAGTCATCTGGAGATTTAAAAGGAAAATGTTTTTTACTGTGAAATTTCTGAAGGCTCAGCAACTCTTAACTTATCTGCATGCTGACGCAAGAGGAGGGGGACAGAGTGCTTTTTTGTTTGGAGGGGCAGAGAGGGAATAGTACATTTCTGCTGGACTTCCTGGCCTTGCAGATTAGATTGGGAAATGAGATTGGCTGGTCTTTGCCTGGAGCCTGAGAGCAGACCCAATGTCCAGGGGACAAGTCTATGACACAGAAACAAGGCCATGCAATGAAATTTGCCAAATGTGAAAAAAACCCCACTATTTTCAGGATAGAAACCACTTAAGAAGTCTTAGTGGTTCATACACCTCAGTACATAGTCTAGCATTTAGGTCAACTTTGTCCCATATTGATGAATTTTTCTTCCCACTATCCATGTTTAAGTTTTTGGAAAACTTTGGATGGATGTTCAAAAAATTTTATAGAAGAATATTCACTTTTACCAAGTACTTTCCTGGATTTCATGTGATGACTGTCTGTTGTTGATGCAAAATATCACTTTGTGGTAGGCCTCGGCGATAACAACGGCAGTGATAAATATTGTGATAGACACTTTAGAAATAGCTATAAAATGTTGTTTGCCAGACTTGTTAACAGATTTACTGCCAAAAAAGCACATAACTAATAAGCAAAAAGCATGTTCCCACCCTGTCTTATAAACAGCCTATCATATACCTAAATAATGGAGCATGGGGCAAGTGACACGTAAGTAGCAAATCATTTTACAGGTGAACATTTGGTTGCACCATTGACAATAGAAACAGCATGAAGTATGTCTGTTTTTGTGTGTTGTGTGTAAACTATGCAGCCAGGAGTAGGACAAACTTGTTTTACCACCTTGTGGAATATGAAACATGCTGTTAGTCATGACCGACATGTGCTACATATCAAGAAAAAACCCACGATCATCTTGAAGAGGTACTCATCAACAATGCCGTATGAATAACATCCAAGCGATACAAATGCATAACACTTTCAGTAGAGTACTTCACTGCTAAGAATATGCTATCACTAAACAGTCCGGCTTGAAAAGTCCGGCTTCGGAAAGTTTCTCAGCATGACTGACCCGTGTTCTGTTGTCCGGGATGTAAGCACTTTTCAAAGATGGCACTTTATTTGGGGTGTAGTTAATCCAAAGAAAAATAACTGTTATCAGTCTCTCACTGTGCTACAACAACCCAGTGTTGTGCCAGTTCACACTGAAAAAGAACTAGTTCAAAATACAGTTAATTCAAATAAAAATGAACTAATTTACGTTCATAGTTCTTTATTTTTGAATGAAGTTCACAGCTCAAAAATGAACTAGTTCATGTTCGGTTGTTTTTTGTTTTTGTTTATTTTAAAATTTTCAATACAACATCCTTCTATCTGAACCTCCTTCAATCTTCTCCTTCTATTTGTCATACGACTGAACAATCACA
>JBBPCX010071017.1:0-10278 GCA_037974365.1 Hydrocynus forskahlii
GGGGGGTAGAAAGAGAGAGTGAGAGAGAGAGTGTGTGTGAGACAAAGAGAGAGAGAGAGAAGAGGAAAATGTGTGTGAGAGAGAGAAGCGAAAGAGAGAGAGTGTGTGTGTGAGAGAGAGAAGGGGAGAGAGAGAGAGCAGGAGAGAGAGGGGGAGAGAGTGTGTGTGTGTGAGAGAGAGAGGGGGAGAGAGAGAAAGAGTGTGTGAGAGCAAGAAGGGAAGAGAGAGTGTGTGTGAGTGAGAGGGGGAGAGAGAAGGAGAGAGAGAGAGTGTGTGTGTGAGAGTGTGTGAGAATGAGAGAGAGAGAGTGTGAGAGTGAGAAGGGGAGAGAGAGAGTGTGTGAGTGCGAGAAGGGGAGAGAGGGAGAAAGAGAGAGAGGGATAGAGACAGAGAGCGAGAGAGTGTGTGTGTGTGAGAGAGAGAGAGAGAAAGAGTGTGTGAGAGCAAGAAGGGGTGAGAGAGTGTATGCGAGCGAGAAGGGGTGAGAGAGAGATTGTGAGTGCGAGAAGGGGAGAGAGAGAGAGTGTGAGTGCGAGAAGGGGAGAGAGAGAGAGTGTGAGTGCGAGAAGGGGAGAGAGCGAGGGAGAGAGAGAGAGAGTGTGAGTGTGAGAGTGTGTGAGAATGAGAGAGAGAGAGAGTGTGAGAGCGAGAAGGGGAGAGAGACAGTGTGTGTGAGTGCGAGAACGGGAGAGAGGGAGAGAGAGAGTGAGCGAGAGAGTGTGGGAGAGTGTGGAAGAAGGAGAGAGAGAGAGGGTGGGAGTGAGAAGGGGAAAGAGAGAGAGAGTGTGAGTGCGAGAAGGGGAGAGAGCGAGGGAGAGAGAGAGAGTGTGTGTGAGAGAGTGTGTGAGAATGAGAGAGAGAGAGTGTGTGAGCGAGAGAGGGAGAGAGAGAGAGTGTGTGTGTGTGAGAGAGAGAGGGAGAGAGAGAGTGTGTGTGAGACAGAGAGAAGGGGAGAGAGAGGGAGAGAGAAAGAGTATGTGTGAGAATGAGAGAGAGAGAGAGTGTGTGTGAGAGAGAAGGGGAGAGAGAGAGAGAATGTGTGTGTGAGAGAGTGTGTGTGAGAATGAGAGAGAGTGTGTGAGAGAGAGAGGGAGAGAGGGAGAGAGTGTGTGTGTGTGAGAGAGAGTGTGTGAGAATGAGAGAGAGAGAGTGTGTGAGAGAGAAAGGGAGAGAGAGAGTGTGTGTGTGTGAGAGAGAGAGAAGGGGAGAGAGAGAGTGTGTGTGAGACAGAGAAGGGGAGAGAGAGGGAGAGAGAAAGAGTGTGAGTGAGAATGAGAGAGAGAGAGTGTGTGTGAGAGAGAGAAGGGGAGAGAGAGAGTGTGAGAGCGAGAAGGGGAGAGAGAGAGTGTGTGTGTGTGTGTGAGACAGAGAGAAGGAGAGAGAGAGAGCGAGAGAGAGAGTGTGTGAGAATGAGAGAGGGAGAGAGTGTGGGTGTGAGAGAGAGAGAAGGGGAGAGAGAGAAAGAGAGGAAGAGAGAGAGTGTGTGTGTGAGAGAGGGAGAGAGGGAGAGAGAGTGTGAGAGCGAGACGGGGAGAGAGAGAGAATGTGTGAGTGAGACAGAGAGAAAGGGAGAGAGAGAGAGAGAGGGAGAGTGATCGATTGAGAGGGAATCACAGGCCTGTTTAAAATAATAAGCAGGTACAGAGATGGGAAGTGCTGATCGAATTAAACTCTCATTAATCATAACCACCACAGTGCCCCATCCACCCCCACACCCCCATCACCCCTCTGCAATCACCCCCATGTCCCTCTCCCCAGAGAGGAAAGCTATGAATGACTAAATGTTCCTCACAGACTCAGGTCTCGTGCATGTTATCAGACCTTTTGTCAGAGAGTGTGTGTGAAGAGAAGTGTGTGAAGAGTAGAGTGTGTGATCAGACCCTTTATCAGACAGTCTGACTGATGATCAGACCAGATCAACTTGAGAGGCGTTTGATCACACACTTGAGTGAAAGGGAGGAAACTCTACTGTCTATGGTTGTCTGTGCTTAGTGATGCCCTGTGAGTATTCGTCAGTGTTAATGAACGCTCTCTATCGGTTGATTAACGGTCATTATCTTCATGACTGCGCTTTAATGATGTGTTTCACACCTCCTTTAAAAACAGCAAACTTTCATCCTCATCGTGACTCTGTATGTATGTTTGCATGTTTTTCACCACTCCAAAGACCTTTCTCTATTCATCCTTCCTCTCTCACCCTTTCCTCTCATCTTAATTTCCTTTGGATCTTCCCCTCTTTCTTTCCTCCTCCCTCTCTCCCTCTTCCATATCTACTCTCGCTCACTTCTCGCCCTTTCTCTCATTAACTCTCTCTCCCTGCCCCTCATCTGTTTTCTCCTCTGTTCTCTCCATGCCCTTCTAATCTGCCCTCTTTCTCTATTCTTTGTCTCCTTCTCTCCCTGCTCTTTTCCTGTTTTCTCCTCCTCTCTTTTCTTTTATTCTTTCTCTCCCTGCCCTTCTTCTGTTTCCTATTTCTTTCCATCTCTCTCCTTTTTTCCTTCCCCCCTTTTCCTCTCCTCTTTCTTCTTTCTAGACCTTTCCATCCTCTCCCCCTTTACTCTTTCTTTCCTATCTCCTTTCCTTCTCCTCTCCCCTTACACTCCTTTCTCTTTGCTTATTTTTCCCTCTCCACACCTTTTCACTCCCTCTTTCTCTCCTCCTCTCTTCCTTCTCTGCCCTCTCCATCCTCTCTCCTCTTTCATTCCTTCTCATTTTTCTCCCCCTTTCTCCTCTCCTCTTACTCTCCTTTTCTTTCTTTTTGTCTCTCCTCCTTTTATTCTCTCTCTCTTTCTCTCTCTCGCTCCGATTGGTTTCTTTCTATGCATAAACAAATAAAGCGATAGATTTATGAGGCTGCAGAGACAGAGGGACACTAATGAAATGCAGAATTGCCTTCCAGCCGCCATGGAGCAACGTGATTTCTTTTCCTCCTCCTTTCTTCCTCCTTCTCTTTGTCCTTCTTTCCCTCCCCTCTTCACCTCGTTCTCTCCCCCACTCGCTCTTCCCCCCTCTCTTCTCTCTCTCTCTCTCTCCCCCTCCCACTTTTTCTCATCTCCTCCAGGCCGCAGTAGGTTGGCACATGACATTGATTTCCATCAGGGTTTGAAAATAACCTCACCGTTGCCCGGGCAACCCGTGTACACCTCACGCCTCTATTTTGCATATTGGTGCAAGTTTTCGCATCAGCGGGTGCATGGGGGAATGAGCGCGGAACGGCAGATGACAAATGCGCTCAGGTGTGTGTGTATGAGTGAGTGTGTGTATGTGTGTGTGTGTGTGGATGATGGATGGCGTACTGGAGTAATCTGAGTGAAGCGGTGGTCTGAAATCTCTCAGAAAGCTGCACCTGCTGCCCGTCTACCAATTAACTGGCGCAGGAGGTTCTCACTTCTTCTGAATCTCTGTAATAAAAATGCCTCCTGAACGACTCTGCTTATGAAGTGCAGAGCCTGTAGACACTTAAAACCTCTGTAATTCAGAGACAGGATGAGGACAGGGCAGGGGATACAATACGGACAGGATGGGAACAGGACAGGGGACATGATAGGGACAGGATGAGGACAGGATAGGGTACAGGATGGGGACAGGATAGGACAGGATAGAGGACAGGATGGGGACAGGATAGAGGACAGGATGGGGACAGGATAGGACAGGATGGGTACAGGATGAGGACAGGATAGGGTACAGGATGGGGACAGGACAGGGGACAGGATGAGGACAGGATAGGGGACATGATAGGGACAGGATAGGACAGGATGGGGACAGGATAGGGGACATGATAGGGACACGACAGGACAGGACAGGGGACTGGATAGGGTACAGAATGAGGACAGGATAGGGTACAGGATGGGGACAGGATAGGACAGGATGGGGACAGGATAGGGGACATGAAAGGGACAGGATAGGTGTACAGGATGAGGACAGGATAGGGTACAGGATGGGAACAGGACAGGGGACATGATAGGGTACAGGATGGGGACAGGATAGGTGTACAGGATGAGGACAGGATAGGGTACAGGATGGGGACAGGATAGGGTACAGGATGTGGACAGGACGGGGGACACGATAGGGACAGGATGGGGACAGGACAGGGGACATGATAGGGTACAGGATGAGGACAGGATAGGGTACAGGATGTGGACAGGACAGGGGACAGGATAGGGGACATGATAGGGACAGGATAAGACAGGATGGGGACAGGATAGGACAGGATGGGGACAGGATAGGGGACAGGATAGGACAGGATGGGGACAGCATGGGGACAGGACAGGGGACAAGATGGGAAGTCCAGTTTAGTTTTGTAAACTGGTCAGTGGTGCTGAATGCTGGTGGTGCTGAATGCTGAGTGTTTGCTTTATCTAGGCACCTTGTATCTTTAGACACTTTGCAGCCTGTCAGAGTAAAACATTTGTTCCCATTTCTTTCATATGCCAAAAATAAGACCACCTGACAGGCAGAAAATAGTGTTTTTGTACCGCTAAGATGATTCAAGGCAAAATATAAAGAAATGAAGGGGGTCAAAACTTTTGCATTGCACTATATGATTTTCCATGAAAATATATTCACAGGATGTTGTATAAACGGGTATCATGTGTGAATAGTTCAGCAAGACAATGTCATATTGCCCCCAACAATACACATAGTATATTACAGTCTGTCAGAACAACCATGTGGATCACATGAACATTAAGCAGCACTTGCATTGACAAGTTATTAATAATCAACACCACTGTGAACTAAGTAGTTCAGTGTGTGCGTGTGTGTGTGTGTGTGTGTGAACGTGTGCGTTGCAGTGTATGATGTGATGATGTGTTTATAGCTGATACAAGCATAAACTCAACATTTTTCCCTACAGCTCTGATCCCACTGGCCTCCTAATCAGCCTTTAACAGCACCAATTCAGCTTCAGTACGGAGGGAATTACAGGGAGGGGGAGTGGAGGCTAAGTGCTTGGGTGAGGGTCAATGAGTGTGTTTATGTGTGTGTGTGTGTGTGTGTGTGTGTGTGTGTGTGCACGCGCCACTGGAGAGAATATGCTGGTGTGTGTGGATGTATGTATGTAAGTGTGAGCATGTCTGTTAATTCATTCCTATTAATGGCAGCTTGTGTGCACAAGCTTTGTGTGTGTGTGTGTGTGTGTGTGTGTGTGTGTGTGTTAAATCTCATCACCTCCCCTTCATATCAACACCTAGTCAGGGAGAAAATTAATATCTTATTACCTGATTATAATAGTAGGTTTTGCTTAGAGTGCCTTTAAAATAGACCACATCAGCATTTCAGCCAGTCAGGTATACACACACAAACACACACATCCAAACACATACATACATACATACATACATACATAGAGGCACTGGAGACAGGTGTCCTGTTCCTCTGTAATGAAGAATAACATGGAAAGTGTGCTGCGTTTTTTCGCCAGTCAGCTCATCATCCTTCAGAATTATATTTCCAAGTCCAAACACATAAAATCCCCCAAACCACAGAAAAACATCCTCAAACCCTCCAAACTATAGAAAACATCATCAGTCCTGACAAACCACAGAAAACCATCCTCAATCCTCCCAAACCACAGAAAACACCCTCACTCGATCCAAACACAAAAAAAACATCCTCAACCCTCCCAAAACACATAAAACCATCCTCAATCCTCTCAAAACACAGAAAACCATTCTCAATCCTCCCAAACCACAGAAAACACCCTCACTTGTTCCAACCACAAAAAACATCCTCAACCCTCCCAAAACACATAAAACCATCCTCAACCCTCCCAACCACAGAAACCATCCTCAACCCTCCCAAAACACATAAAACCATCCTCAACCCTCCCAACCACAGAAAACCATCCTCATTCCCCCAAACCACAGAAACCATGCTCTTCTATCCTTAAATACCACTTGTTTGTCATATCTCCCAGTGAGCTCCTGTCCAACCTGTATTTCATTGTGTGAATGAGACAAAAACAAATAGTATACAACATAAACAATAAATCATATACATAAATAATCAATGGAATACCACCCACAAGAGGCACAATTCTTTAAACAGTAGGTTCAACATAAAAAACAGTGCAAACCATAGACACAAAATCATTTCAACAGCATGATATAAACCACCTAAACCGACCACATTCAACCCCCACCCCCAAACTCCCCATCATCTTCTCACCAGGAAACTTCTGACCTCAAACCCAGGTAACTCGTCTCCAGGAATGCAGGCCTGGAGAAATTTCCGAGCACATTTGGAGTAAATCTGGAGCACGTCAGTCACCTGAAGAGCCACAGGCATTCAAACACGTCCCATACCAACCTTTAGTATACAGCTTTATTCTTTATATGAGGTTATAGACCACAAAATATCTTGATAAGGCCTTGGCAGGGTCCACGTAAACAAAATTTGTCATTATCAAATTCATGAGGTTTGCGAAAAGCAGTCGACTTGAACCCAGATTCTTCCTGGAGGGCAATGTTGTTATTTTCCATCAGCAGAAAAAAAATGCATTTGCACTGACCAGGTTCTGGGAAAAGGGCAAATTTGCATATTAACCATAAGGTGGTAAATCTGATCATATAAATGTAAATAAGGGGGAATTTAAGTGTGTTTTCTTAAAAAAGAGAGTCGATAACACAGGAAAGTGACAGAGACAGAGAGAATGAAGGACAGAGAGAGATACAGAGAGAGAGAGAGAGAGAGAGAGAGAGAGAGGGCGAGCGAGAAACGGTCATAATGCAGACCACAACAGACTGCAAAAACATAAATTGACACAAGGGGGCAGCAGCTGTGATATTTTCTAAATCTCTCCACTTCAGAAAAATAGATTCACTTTTGTTGTGTGAATTTCCACCAAATTTCCATCATAATTCAGCATCTGTGAGTCATTCAGAGTGTGATGGTACACTATACAGACTCAGATGTCTCCAAGCCATGTTATTCTCTATTGACCCCCATTGAAGCTTCTCGTGTCTCTAAATGTTTTATGGACGTCGATGCTAATAGTGGAGAATCTAACCTGAATCACTTTTCTTTGGGGACTATTTTGCCTCATGACGCCCTGCATGTATCCCTCCACCACGACTGGGTTTAGAACAATGTCTCAGCAGCACAACCATAAACATTTCATGGAATAACTTTCTGGAGTTTTTTGTGGCAGACGCCTGGTTCCGTTAACCACCACTGTGAACAGTTCTGACTGTGTCACTTTAACACTTCATCACTTTCGCCATTCATCAGCTTCCTCGTTGTGTGTTTACATCAAGTGCAACACTCAAATATTAATCTGCGCAAAATCACTTGTCTCCAGAGAGCGGTGTGGCTCTTCCCTCACCGTTGCTGAATCTAATTACATTTGCAGCTGTCTTTTAATCAAAAGAAGGCTAATTTGCATATGGGCAGGGCTAAAGCCCCACCCACTGAAGCCTGGGAGCCTGGCACAGAGCCAGGAGACAGAGTGAATGGCAAGGGTGTTAGAGCACGGAAAATGCTTGTGTGTGTGTGGACTGGTAGGCGGGGCACATGAAACAAATCAGGAAAATCGAAATTACCCGAATAAACAGATGGATGTTGGGAATTTACATGGACCAGCGACAAACAACATGTTTGTATGTGTATGTGTGTGTGTGAAACCAGGCTCAAGGGTACTGCGGACACACACAGTCGAAGCGAAGGAGTGGCGCCGCCCCCCATAAAACACCAAAAACAATGGCAGTTCCTCCAGGCTAATTACCAACGAGAGCAGCGTAACCAAATGCTTACGATTAAAATTCGAACCCGATTAACGAGGACGGATTAATTAGTTCTAAATTACCTTGCTCTTCCCGATGCCTGAAGAGATGCGGTCGCCGCAGCGACACTGGAGCTATTGTTTTAGAGCCGGATGATCTTCATAGACAAAAATCAGCAAAACAGTTCTTTCTCATCCTGTAGGCTGTGTAAGGTTTCGAGGAAGACGTCTGTGTAGAAGATGTGTGTGTGACACCAGCGTTCACAGTCGCTCTCTCTCTCTCTCACACACACACACACACACACACACATACACACACAAAGACACATAAAACACACACAAGGTAAAATGAAGGTGGAATGTTACACAATAAAGGTCAAATCTATTTAAAAAAAATGTGTGGTGAACATCAGAGAACACGATCATCTCATTATGGCGATTAAAAGCAGATTGTGATGGGACAGTCACTACTGGGTGTGTGACGAGTACGGTCAGTGTTGAGTGTGGGATGGTATGGTCAGCTGCCTTCGACACCGTTAATCACAACATCCTCCTGCCCATAGTCTCAAACGTCTCAGGCAGAGCTCATTCTTGGTTCAAATCTTCTCTGAGCTCTGAGCATTCATTCAAGGTATCGTGGTAGGGTCGAGCATCTCTAGTCCATCAGCTGCCCACAAGAGTCCCCCAAAGCTCAGTCCTGGGGCCCCTACTCTTTGCAATTTACATCACCTCTTTTGGCCTGATTGTTCACTGTCATAGCTTCTCCCGTCTCTGCTATGCTGATGATACACAGCTACACCGTTCCTTGCCGTCAAATGACCACACCGTTTTTTGGCCCGCATCTCGGCTTGTCTATCAAACATATCCACATGGATGAAGGATCACCACCTCGTGCTAAACCTTGCTAAGACAGAACTTCTGGTCATCCCAGCTGACCTTTCCATCCATCACTACTCTTCACTCCTGTCCACGGATGTGAGAAACCCGGGTGTCATGACTGGGACGCTCCTGCAAGGAACACGGTGTCTCTACCATCCCGCAAAAGGCAAACTCAGTCCAGACTCTTCTCGTTTGTGCTTCCCCGCTGGTGGAATGAGCTTCCTAAGCCGACAAGAGCAGCAGAATCCCTCTCTAGCTTCAAAAACCTCCTGAAGACTCATCTGTCCAGAGCAGAGATCACCAACCTTTTTGAAACTGAGAGCTACTTCACGGGCACTGAGCCACACGAAGGGCCCCCAGTTTGATACACTAGAACAGAGTTTTTCTAAACATAACTAAACTTCATGTATAATAAACATGTTTTAAATGCTTTTTTTTATAGATATTGTCATTTTCAAATCTATATAAACGCAAATGTGATTAAAGAAGGATAGCAACAGGATAAAATTAAATGTTAGGCGCTACTCATTGGTGAGTTGCGCTATTTTTAGAACAGGTCCGCGGGCTACTCATGTGGTCCCTGGGGGCACCATGTTGGTGACCCCTGGTTCAGAGGGTATCTTCTCTCCTAATGCATTTATCTTCTTTCGTTACTCTTACATAAAGTTTGGAGCACCTTGTACTCTCCCCTGGTTCTTACACCGTCCTGAAACTTTTCCTCGTATTGTAAGTCGCTTTAAATAAAAGCATTTTGTGACGATATTTAACATTTAGACTTAAGATAATTTAAGGTAAATCCTCCATGTTGGTGAGGGGATATCACAGCACGCAGCCCCCTGCTAAATATCAACCAATTGTAATAACGGGGCATGGCCAATTAACATATCTACCTAAACATTTAGAGCTCAACATTTAGATTTGACATTTAGATTTTAGATTTAGATTTAGATTTAACATTTAAATTGAACATTTAACAATTATGCAGCAAGAAAATGTACCAAAACGTAACTTTTTTTTTTTTAACACATTTAGCTCTAAATGTGTGAAAATTGTGTGAACATTGCCCTAAATTATGAAAAAAGTACTCTAAATTTGTGAAGCTGTTTTTACAAACGGCACCCCATAGTACTGAGTGTGTGATGGGGATGGTCAGTAGTGAGTGTGTGATGGAGATGGTCAGTACTGAGTGTGTGATGGGGATGGTCAGTACTGAGTGTGTGATGGGGATGGTCAGTAGTGAGTGTGTGATGGAGATGGTCAGTACTGAGTGTGTGATGGGGATGGTCAGTACTGAGTGTGTGATGGGGATGGTCAGTAGTGAGTGTGTGATGGAGATGGTCAGTACTGAGTGTGTGATGGAGATGGTCAGTACTGAGTGTGTGATGGGGATGGTCAGTACTGAGTGTGTGATGGAGATGGTCAGTACTGAGTGTGTGATGGAGATGGTCAGTACTGAGTGTGTGATGGAGACACATTTTAATATTAAGCTGGGTCATGTTATAGCGCTCCTGCTTATTCAAAATGCTGCTGCTAGAGTTCTAACCAAAACCAAAGAAAGATATTAAATCATACCAATTCTCAGGTCCTTGCACTGGCTCCCAGTTTCATGAGTGTCTGCAGAGCTGTTAGGAGAGGTGGAGGTGTAGCTGCTCTATTTAAAGATGTCTATCAATGCAAGC
>JBBPCX010071018.1:0-10276 GCA_037974365.1 Hydrocynus forskahlii
GCAGCAACCAAGAAGCCTGAAGGATTTAGAGAATTTCTGTAAAGAGGAGTGGGTCAGATGTGTGCAAACCTGGTGACCGACTACAAGAAACGTCACTGCTGTGCCAACAAGGGTTTCTCCACCCAGCACTATGTCATGTTTTGCTCTGGGATCAGATACTTATTTTACTCTGTGAAATGCAAAAATGTATAACTTTTATGTACCATGTTTTTCTTGATTTTTGGTTAATATATTTTTTTGCAAGTCAGCATACTTACAAATTCAGCAGGGGATCAAATAATTATTTCCCCCACTGTAGCTTAAGAATAACATTTCGACTACTTATTGGTTGTTTTTATGATCTGTTATGCATAATCGGCTGAATTAATTCAAATATTCCACAACTGATGCAGTATTTCAACTTTAAACCCGTTTCGTTTTATGTTTTTTATATCTAACAGATTTTAAGCTGCCGTCCAAGCCGGTTAAAACATTCAAACTTCCACAGTTCCCTCCTCCCCTGGCCGATCAGTACGTGCAGAACTACTACGGTGAGCTCATTAATCTTCTGAGCAAGGTCATCACCACCGTGACCCCGGGGGACTCCTCCCTGCTGGCCTGCTGCTTCTACCTGTGGCCAGGAAACAGCTGGTGTGGTGGAAAATCAATAAATCCAGACAAAGATTCTTCGCTCAAACAAAGAATTTATTTCTGCATGCAGAGAGAGATTTGTGGGGTTTTTTTGGTTTTTTTTGCTTGCTATGTAAAGTGACCTTAAGTTTGTGAAAGGCGCTATATAAATGTAACATTATTATTTTTATTCACCCGGGCGGTCCGGAATAGAGTTCCGTAAATTCTGTCCTTCGCAGGTACTCTTATACCTTCCAGAGAGAGAGTTTGTCTTGTGCATGTGTGTGCAATGCATGTGCAAGCCTTTAAAAGAACAAGTGGTGGTTACAATGCAAAAAGGTCAGCATATTGACATGATCAGAAGTAAGGCTTGCCCTACGCTTTGAGGCATTGTTCCCAGCAGCACAGAACAAACGCTTGAGGAGGCTGGAATACTCAGAAAGGACTTTGCAAGCTTTGCCAGGTTTGGGTATCTTGCTGCATTTGCTATCCACCATGGCCATGGATCCTCTTTTTTGGAGAGAGGAAGTTCACCAAAATATTGTGAGACCTCCCTCTGCACCTCTTGATTTTGCTTCTCATCCTCATAGTCTTCATCACTGCTATTGGAGTCTGATGATGATCTGAGAACATTGAGAGATGATCCCTTGGCTTGAGTAGCTAGACAGTCCTCTTCTGTGTTGGATTCATTTCCCCTTTCGTTGGACTGTCTTTCTTGCCTTTTCACAGTCAGTGCCATTATTTGAATTGTGCTTTGGACCTTAAATGATTCTTCAGAAGGCAAGAACTTAAGTTTTCTGAACCAGGGTCCAAGGCAGCAGCAAGGAGGGCAGTGTTCGGGTCCTCAGATTAAATTACATATATGTCTTCCCACCTGTCAGTGCTCTGTTCGGCAGCAAGACCCTTACTGGTGCAGTTTCAAAAGCTGAACTCGGGTGGATTTCTTGAGGGTCTGTTCCAACTGAGGAAGTACAGACAGGGTCACATATTGTTCCCTAGTCAGGAACACTGTAGCCCCCTCAAAAGGTTCAAAGATCTGAGTCAGCTCTTCAGTCATGATCCACTGCTCCGGCTTCAAATCCAAATAGTGATGCTTTCCCCGTGGGTTGACTGCAGGATCGGAAAGAGCTGCAGTCACTGGCCATCTCTGTTCAAGGAGCCTAGACAGCATATGAAGTGTCCTGTACCAGTATGTGCTGTTGCACTCCCATTTGCTGCTGCTTTTCTTTGTTTTGTGCAGGCCAGTTCACCCTTTTAAAATTGCTCCACAAGGCATCTCGCAGAGGTCACACAACTTGAGATGGTTATTCAGTGTATTCTGCACAACTAAATACAGTGTTTGCCCTGCACATCTAACAGAGGCACATCCGTGTCTCTCTTTCAGAATTCTGGCAGCTGCCACTACATTGGCCCCATTGTCATGGAAAACTGTCTTCACCTTTTCAAAAGGAATGTGAAATTTAGTAGTAGCCTCCTCCAGCCAATCTGGAATGTTTGTGGCTGTGTGCAGGGGCGGACCTGGACCAGAAAATGGCCTGGACTGGACTTTCTTCACCAGCTGTGCTGCCAGAGGTCTGCATCTCAGCTGAGAAAGACAGGCTGACGGCCATGCAAAGGACGGCCGTTCTGGACTTTTCCAGAACGCACAGATTGCCACCCAGACAGCACACATCTGCTGAAATGACATTGATTCCATATCAGACAAAGAGGATCCTCAATGTTGATCCAGTGCTGATCTTGCTCGTTGAGAAGGCCGTCTATTCAACGTTGAAAAATCAACCATTTGTGGATGGATTCAATGAGGATTCAACATTGTTTCAATGTTTGTTTGGCAAAGGCGCTTTCAATGTTGGATATTTTCAGTAATATCAATGTTGATTCAGCATCTTATTTTCAATGATGAAAAAGTCACCTTATATCAATGTTGAATTAAGGTTTTGTTACCATCGAATGTTCAGTATTGAAAATCTGACCAAAAATAGTTTGTTTCAACGTTGATAATTCAACGCTGAGCATAAATCAATGCATTTAACCATAATTCAATGTTGAATCAATAACATGTGTTAACGTGTTAATCTGGGCAGTCCGCCCCTGGCTGTATGCACTGTAGTGAGGGAGAGGGACTTCATTTCCCAATCATCTCCCAAAAAATGGCAAGCGACCCCAGATAAGCCTCTGTGGCCACACTTGTCCAAATGTCTGTTGTTAGTGCAACACAGTCTGTCTCCTTAAGAACATTCTTTAATTTCTCTGTTATTTCTGAGTACTTTTGTTCCATCGTGTTCTTGAGGGCAGGGGGTGAACTAGGGGGGAGCAGGGAGCGCTATAGCTCCCCTAGTGGGGACATGAGCTCCCCTGGAAATATGATTTGTGAAATTTTGAGGGAGCTCTAAAATATTGATATGATGACCAAATAAATGCCATTTTGGGTGTAAATTAAGTAAAATAAAATTATATTTAGAGCTTATTACTCATGAAAAAACGTATCCTGCTTGCACGCTCGTGGGGGCGCTGCCTGCAGACCCACCCACTACCCCACTCACAGGAGCTCTTTTAGTTAACATGTGTTCGGCTCTGAGTACAGTCCTATAGGATACAGCCCATGTGAAACAATAAGTTTCTGAGCTGAGAAGACTAATTTTAAGTTGATTTAATTAAACAGTCAAACGTTACTTTGGTGGTCTGTGGGTTATTTATTATCAGGTGGATGGAAGTTTGCGTAGCCCATATATGTACATATGCTCGGGAAATCTGTTGAAACGAACCTGATCCATCAGGGCATTTCATGTAAATATTGTACAGACCTACAAAAGGCATCACCCATGTGCAACGAACCAGCATTAAAACTGTGTGTGTGTGCGCGCACTGCGCGCGAGTGAGGGAGGGAGGAAGAGATGCTACTTGCTACTTATCATGCCTCATCACTATGGACTCATAACACAGCCTACAACTAATTACAAATACTGTGCGTTCTAACAAGCGCTAGTGTTCATATCAGTTAACAATCGTAAAAATACTTTACCTTGTAGAGACTCCTAGCGGCTTGGAGAAATACAGTTCACCTGAGGACGAATTATTTATTATCAGGTGGATTAAAGTTTGCTAGCCCATATATGTGTAGATGCTGGGGAACTGATGAAATGAACCTGATCCATCGGGGCATTTCATGTAAATATTGTACAGACCTATAAATGGCATCACCCATGTGCAACAAACCAGCATTAACCCCTCATTTGCCATAAGAGCCCCCAGCCATCCGGAGTTATTAGCCGAAAACTGTTCACCTGGCGTCCCATTACTTTTGTCCAACGTGAACGATTTTCGGCTAATAACTCCAGATCTCGGGGGCTATTATGGCAAACGAGGGGTCGTTGGAAAGGTGTCACAAGCCCCATCTAGCTGTGAAGTTTCACATTTAGAGTGCGAGATATATTTTTCATATTTAACATTTACATTTAAGATAATTTAAGGCGAATCCTCCATGTTGGTGAGGGGATATGACAGCACGCATTCCAGCCGCCTTCTAAGTAACACCCAATTGTAATCACGAAAATGTACCAAACTGTAACACTGTTTTTTTTTTAGCTCTAAATGTGTGAAAATTGTGTGAAAATTGCACTAAATTATGAAAAAAATTTTGTAAAGCTGTTTTTACAAAAGGCACCCCATATTATACGGTGTCAGATGAACGCTAGTGTAATGCCTTGCTGAAGTCAATCAAGCACTGCTACAAAATGCAACAAAAACGTGTAAGGGCATTCAGATCGCGTTCATTTAGTCAAGATTCAGACATCCCTGTGAACAAGGCCTTACAACATGCCATTTGAAACAATGATGCCAGAGCTGCGCATTAGTCTACAAAGCGGGAGTGACACGATACAGTGCCGGCGCCAGAGCGGATCTAACTGACTATGGGCAGGCACTATCGGACGTGGTTCCGGGGGGTGGGGGGTGCTGGCTGGTGTCTGCCGTGGTTCAGGGGGGTTGCAGGCTGATCTCGGGCCGACGGCCTTGCACTGGACGGCCGTCCGGGGGGGGCCTGGCGACTCACTAGGTGGGGCAATGCCTTCGAATGCCCCCCCTTGACGCCGGCACTGATACAATATCAGAGACATTTTAAATAGCTGGACTTGGTGACACAAATTAAACGAAGCCTCAAGGCACGGATGTTTTTATCAAATTATTCGAGTTACTTGAATAATCGTTTCAGCCCTACTTAAAAGTAAACTAATGGGTTAGAGTCCTTCTTATCTGTTTAACTTTATTTGACTGAACACAACATTGTTAATTTGATTGAAAATAAAAGCATTAATTTGATTCAACATAAGAATACTAAATAGAAATGACCTAACCCAGTTACTAGAGCGTTTAGTATTCCTTCTATGAATCTAACTGCTCTAAGCTTCAACAAATCATCAGAAAGTGGTTGCCAACAGTTGTATATGTACACAATATTTTAAATTTTGTCTGCATTTGCAATCAACATCTTTACAAAAAATGTTTTTCCAGAGTTTGAAGGCCTGCTTATTACACATGAGAATGGGTGCTGGAGTCTAAAATCGAAACCTGTAACATCTCTCAATCCCATATTAAATTTGAGCATTACATTCTAAACCGTTTCTGTCAGCGTCTTTTTCATAATAAACGTCAAGGTAATATTTTTTAGACAATTTTCTAGGTGCACCACAATTCGACTCTGTTATAGAAACTAGAGTGTCATCGGTCATGATCAGCTGATTGCTCTGCAAGACTTTTTCAATCGGTCTGATGAATTGTTAAGAAGAGTAATTGTTTGAGGCGGTCAGTATAGCATTTACATCAGAAGAGAGACTGGACCGTCTTAAAAAGGACTATGTGTCTGATACACCTCTGAAATCAACAGATCTGTATAACTTAGGTCATGCCACTATCCTGTAATCACCAACAACTCCTCCTTATCTTAGTTGTTCTATATCTATACCATCTAAATTATTGTCAGATGGTGTGTCAGGTGCACCACTTCCCATTTGTATTAGAAGATCCGTAATATTGCAGCCATCTTCATCACTATGTAGACTATCGGAGTCTTGAGAGTTATCCTCTGAACGCAACATTTTGTTAATAGCACACACAGTGTTGTTAAACTCTATGATATCAATGCTAGTGCTGCTATCAAACCGCACGCGTTTGGTTGGTCGTAACATTGCTACATTTTAATCAATAGGATTGAGATACATCTGTGGTGTTTTAATCAATAGGACTGAGAGGTTTACATGGTAGATACAATATATGAAAAATAATAAAAGGCACACTTGTCAAAACATGGAAGTATTTCAAAAACATGTCAAAAACATGGAAGTATTTCTGTACCATCTGAGTTTGAATATGAATTTCGGACACTGAATTTTTTCAGCATCAAAATCAGACTTTGAATTTGAAAAACCATAAAATTTCAAGCACTGATTTTTTTTCCACCTCTGATTTCAGTGTAAAAAAAATGACGTAAAAAATTCAACATCTCCAAAAAAATCAGCGTAAAAAAATAAAATCTAAAACAATAATTCAGTGTAAAAAAAGTTAATGTCTCGAAAAATTCGGAGTAAAAAAAATTCTGTCTCAAAAAAATCATTGTAAAAAAAAAAGATCCGGGTAACCAGGGAGAAGCAATCAATCCTTGTCTCAATTCATCCAGCGTCCAGCCAGTCAGGTTATCTCCACTGCCTTGTCGACCAACGCCAGTGATGCTGCTTCGGTGAGTCTGTTTACACTATTTGCCATGTATGTTCGTAAAATTGAGTACTAGATATTACTCGACAGGTTGCATATTAAGGGGATTTATTGAATAATATTTACTGCATCAGTAACTAGTTAATGGTATGCGGGGGGTGGGGGGGGGGCTAGGAAATTTCTCACTTAATGGGACAAATTAGTTATAGATTGATTTTCTTTTACAAAGGTTTTTTATTTTGTGTGTTTGTTTTCTGATAGACTATTTTGGTATGTCTTCTGCAAATACATTTGTTTACATAAAAACTACAGTTCCCTGAGTCTGTGGCTTTTCCCAAATATAGGCCTATGTGTTTGATGGTTTCTGAAGCCTACAACTTATTAAAATGAAACCTAGTTCATTTCTGAGTATTTACTCCTTGTACTGCCCTTCTCAAACAGCTGTTGCGGACCAATGTGGCCAGCTGAGGTCACTCAAATTATTACGATGCTACCAGTTCCTTAGCTTTCGCGCAACAGTCTTTTCTATTTGCTTTTCTACTGGTAATTTCCTTTTTTTCTCTTCTAGGAACAACTGCTTAATCATCTTTTAGAAAGACTTCGCCTTTGGACCTGGACTTCTTAGAGTTCACTTGCACACAAGAACTTTTTGTTTTTAAGTGTCAAGTCAAGTAACTGTGGTACGAGGCTGAATGTGGTACGAGGCAGCTTCCGATTCGTCTGGCTTCTTATTCAGCAGCATATGAATCCCAGGCTGAAGTTAGTTCCTTATTCACCGCGTCATTTTGAGGAGTGTTCATGGGGGTGTAAGCTGTGCAATGTACAATCCTCACGTCTTGTAAATGTAGTAAAACGTTTTAACCATGAAGTACTGTGTGAGGTGGTCTATGTTTCTTTGTTCAACTTATAAAACTTTAGTTAAGATTGAACACATTTATGAAATATTTAATTCCCAGCACACAGTGCGTATTCCACTGCATTGTGCACATTCATTTGAATAAGAAAACAGGTATCCCAGATCATTTTGGAGGTTTAAACCACTTTGGGCCAAGCAATTATGGTTTAAACCTCCAAAATGGACTTGGAGACGTGGCGTCTTATTCCTCATATTGCGACATTTTGCACCATGTTTTCATTTGATCTTACAAGTATTAAATCAATCTGGGTCAGGACAAGTACTCTATTTCTATGGGTATCTATTGTTTACTGGGAAGTTTATATTTACCTGGCCCAAAATGGTTAAGACCTCCAAATGGTTTTGGAAGCATGGCTAATTGATATTAATTTTCACAATGTCAACATAGCCCGTTTCAATTGGATTAAAATGTATTTAATCAATCTGGGCCAGGACAATGATTCTATTTCTATATAGTTTGATATCTGGTGTATAATATTAAGTTCATATTTGCCTGCCCCAAAGTGGTCTAACCCTCCAAAATGGAATAGAGGTCTGCAACGGGGCGGGATTCCCGCATGCTTTTGCGCCGCAGGTCTACATTTGAGAGTTTCTTGCGGGAGTGGGCGGAAATAGCGAGTTGTGTTCACAGGAACGGGACAAAGACATTGTTCTCTGGACTCCCACAAAGTATACATTTGCCTTGAATACATTTTACTGTTTTTTATGTGGGGAACAACATATGTGGTAGGCAACCCTTCCCTGTGCGTGTGTGTGAACGGAGGTTCCTTGTTGGAAATCTCTACTTCTTCCGGAGCGTTCTCAGAGTAAAGCGCGTGGTTCACCAGCTCCTTTGTGTGTTTCCGCGACTGGGCTCATCCGCCATGCTACACCTGGGCACCACTTCTCTCTCCGTCATTCCTAACGCCAGCGTGACAGAATGCCTGGGTCCGAAGTGAGCCTAGCGGATCTCGCTCGTGTCTGGGACGCCATCACTCAGCAGGCCGTCGAGATTGTGAATCTGAAGCAGGAGGTCGGGGGTCTCCGCACGGAGGTGGCCACCCTCCATGCGGAGCTCACGGCTCTGCGGCAGGTCCACGTGGCGTGTCCTGCTGAGTTTTCCTAAAATAGCCCTCCCCGACAAGTGGGACAGGATCAGCGGTAAATGTGAAGTTTTTTTGACTCACCTGTCCTTACTTTTTGAGTTCCAGCCAAGCCGCTACCCCACTGAGCGAAGCTGGTTCGCCCTCCTCACTTCTCTCCTCACTGGGCAGGCAGCCGAGTGGGCCACTGCAGTCTTGAGAGCTGGCGGCCCCACGGCCCAATCCTACGAGAACTTCACCCAGTAGCTCAAGCCCGTGTTCCAGCACCCAGAGAGTGAGGTGGTGGTGGACTCCTGGCTCTATCACCTCCGCCAGGGTGAACGGAGTGTGAGTAAGTATACCGCGGAGTTCCGGACCCTCGCGGTCCAGACGGAGTGGAGCGATGCGGCGCTCCGCACCGCCTACTACAAGGGCCTCACCAGCCACCTGAAGAATGAGCTGTCTGGTCGAGAGATTCCATCTACCCTTGAGGGCCTTATCCAGCTGGCCCTGCGCATCGACCGGCGGCTCACCACCTTCCCTCGACCAGCGCCGAGGACCCGGATTCCCGACGCCACCCTCTCTCCATCCGCCCCGGCTCAAGCCTCGCCACCACCCACCTCTGAGGCCCACTCTTCCGGAGCCGGGCAACCCATGCAGATAGGGCATACCTTCCTGTTTCCGGCGGAGAAGGAACGTCATTATCGCGAGGGCCTTTGCGCCTATTGCGCCTCCCCTGACCACCATCGAGCCATCTGTCCGTCCAGGAAACGGTCAGGCCAGGTGAATAGGGTGAGGAACTCACCTGGGCTGCAGGTCGCCACCTCCTGCCTACCGACTGTTTCGCGCCTCACCATCCAGGTAGGTCTCCAGCTGGGCAACCGACGGATCGTGGCCTCCGCCTTCGTTGATTCTGGGGCGGCGGGCAACTTCATCTATCAGGCTTTTGCTGCCCAGCGGGGGATGTGATCTGAGGTGTTAACTCCGCCAGTCCACATCACCGCCATCGACGGTCGGTCCCTGTCCAACAGCCCCATCACCAAATGCACCCAACTTACCCACCTGATCATCGAGGACCATCACGAGAAACTTCAGTTCCGGCTCACCACCCTGTCCGGTCCTCCCATCATTCTGGGCCACCCTTGGCTCAAACTCCACGACCCACTCATCTCCTGGGGGCAGGAGAAGATTCTGCAGTGGGGGCCGACCCAGGCGAAGGCGGAGACGTGCTCTGGGGAGTCTGAGGCCCCCGACATCGACCCGGAGATGATTCCCGTCCCGTACCGCGACCTGGCGGCAAGCGTCGCACCGTGCAGCTGCCGCCTCATCGCCCCTACGACCTGGCCTTAGACCTCCTCCCTGGCACGGCACCTCCCCACGGCCGTCTGTACTCCCTCTCCAAGGAGGAACAGAAGGCCATGGAAGAGTATGCGGAGGGCTTACGTAATGGCACGTTACACCCCTCCTCGTCCCCCGCGGCTGCGGGGTTCTTCTTTGTGAAGAAAAAAGATGGCGGTCTCTGCCCTTGTGTCGACTATCGGGGGCTCAACGAAGTCACCATTAAGAACCGTCACCCTCTTCCCCTGACAAACACTGCACTCGATGCCCTCTCCGGAGCCTGCATCTACACCAAGCTGGACCTCTGGAGCGCGTATAATCTGGTCCACATCAGGGAGGGTGACGAGTGAAAGACCGCGTTCATAACCCCCCACCGGCCACTACAAGACCCTGGTTATGCCTTTCAGTTTAAGCAACAGTCCTGCCTCCTTCCAGAGTCTCATCAACGATGTTCTCCGTGACATGCTGGGTAGATGGTGTTTCGCTTACTTGGACGACATCCTCATCTACTCCCGAGACAAAGCGGAGCACGTCCAGCATGTCCGGGCCGTCCTCCAGAAGTTGCTGGCCCACCAGTTGTACTGCAAGCTGGAGAAATGTGGTTTCCACCAGCACACCACCACATTCCTTGGGTTTGTCCCCCCCC
>JBBPCX010071019.1:0-10275 GCA_037974365.1 Hydrocynus forskahlii
GCTAAAATGAATATTGGACTTCCATGAGGAAAGAGGTCTGGAAATGGTTAGGAGAACAATTTGCCACACATAAAACCACTCTTTACTGTGATAATGTTAATTGTATTTATTGTAATATTAATATTTTAACACTAACTTAACACTACTGTCCAGTAGTAAACAGGTTTTAAGTATAATTTTCCCAGATGCCTAAGACTTTTGCACAGTACTGTATATTATCACTAAACTTTAAGGAGATAATGCTTAAGCTTTGGCCTTGAGGGTCTCAAGATATGTAATGTGTGACTCAGGAAGAGACAGCTATTCTTGTAGGCAATTAATGTTTGATCAGATGACACTTGCACGAACAAGCCCATGTGTATGTATTTGCAGAAGACAGATGCATGACACGGCCATTTTAAAAGACAGTGACCGTAAAAGGGACAGATAAAAACATGCATAAACCAGACTGAGAACAATAAAAGATCAATGCTGCCTTTTATGCTACGTCCTTAAAGCCACAGATGCATTCTGTCTCGATATCAACAGAAAAACAGGATGTTGCGGCTCACCTGAAAAAGCACAAAATAAAGATGGCAATTATGAGGGAGGTCAGAGACACGGTGTGACCAACGGTGTAGCCGATCCTCACCGAGCCCAAGAATTCACCCTGAGAGAGCAGCACACAGTTAATACACAGGCTTAACAATAATAATAATAATAGTAATAATAATAATAATAATGTTTTATTTATATAGCACCCTTCTCAAATGGTTGCTTTACAAACATTTGAGACATAGAGCAAGAAACAGCATTAAACAGACAGTAGTAGAGAAAAACATTTAACAGGGCAAATTACAACACCACAGATTACAGTAGCAGAAAGGATCAAATAGAGCATACGTTTTAGTTGGGGTTTGAAGGAAGCAAGAAAGGAAGATTCTGAGGAAGTGAATTCCATAGTTTGAGAGCCACAGTTTATACATGCTGTAGCACATGCACTTATGGACAAAAGTATTGGGACCTGTTTTTCAGGATTTGGGCTCAGCGCCATAATTCCAGTGAAGGACAGTATTAATGCTTCAGAATACCAAGACATTTTGGACTACGCCATGCTTCCAATGTTGTGGACATAATTTGGGGAAGAACCTGTTCTATTCCAGCATGACTGTGCCCCAGTGCACAAAGCAAGCTCCATAAAGACATGGCTGGATGAGTTCGGTGTAGAGGAGCTTGACTGGCCCACACAGAACCCCATCCAGCACCTTTGGGATGAACTGGAATGGTGATCGGGAGCCAGGCCTTCTCAAACAACATCAGTGCCTGACCTCAAAAATGCTCTACAGAATGAATGGGTACAAATTCCCACAGGATCACTCCAAAATCTTGTGGAAAGCCTTCCAAGAAGAGTGGAAGCTGTTATAACTGCAAAGGGGGGACCAACTCCATATTAAAGACTACTATGTATAAAGTCTTTAATGCAATGTCATTAAAGTCCCTGTTGGTGTAATGGTCATGAGTCCCAATAATTTTGTCCATATAGTTTAGATTCAGTCTTAAATTCCACCGTGCAGGTTCTTGCAGTAGTGATACAGCATTATATGGCGAATTATTTTCGATAAGCGAGTTCGGTCCACAGCTGATAATGAATTTCGAAGCTTTTGTGCACAGCAATTAAAAACCTGGCCCAGACTGAGCACCACTGAAACCATTTCAAGCAGTCATGGTCATACATACCATGTCCTCCCCCTCTGTGAAATTGAGGCTATAGCCGCAATTCTGTGCAATAACAGCGGGGTCTATGTTTGACCAGCCGTCCACGGTGCAGGTCTTTGATATATTACCTACAGAGAGAAGGCAGGACAGATTACAACCCTCATACCACCTGCAGCAAATCATAAGCTTAGTTGATTAAATTACACTTATAATTCACCCACTGTTAACTGACATCTCCAGGGCACAAACTAGGAAACATATATATGGCAAAGGCTTCACTTTACACCGCCAAACTCACGTCCTTCAACCGAGCAAAGGATAAAAAGCCATACAGAACGACTGTATAGGCCCTGGGTGAGTCATTTTTCCAGCACAGAAACAGTACAAAGCCAGGGATAAGGCATTAAATACATCTGAAATAATCCATCACGTTTTAAAATAAAGCACCAGGTGGGTCAGTCTAAACTCCGCCGTCACACACATCTCCATCAGCCATGGCGGCAGAGAGCTTTAGAACGTCCCTGCCTCATCTTTCCACACTTTTTCTCCCTGCAGTTATGAAACAAAACATCAGGCTTCACCTTTGGCTTTCCAAATCAGAGTGAGTTACGTCTGCTTGGATGAGCTTTTGCAGACTTCGCTGGGTTCAGATTCAGCTAAATGTTTTACACTGATTCCAATGAGCAATCAGAGCCAGAAAAAAAGACTGATTGAATTGGGACTAATTTATCCTCTCGGTTTGTGGAGACATTGAGGAGAAGAGGGGCTCACCGTCCCCAGAGTAATCTTCACACTTTATAAAGTAAAGGAGGCCAAAAAAAGTTACTTGTATCTATTTAGTGGTAAATCACATGGGTAGATCTCATTGTTTTGATCTCGACCCAAACCACAATAAGGCCGTTGCAACACTTTTGCTGCTCTTAGATTTTAAAGAAATATTCCAGAAAACTTTCAACGTAAAATCTATCTGCTGCATCTATGTCGTATTGACTTTAACTCTTAGAACCCACGGTATATTAGTAAAACTTGATTTCAACAAATATAAACGATGTAAAACAGTCTGAAACCAGTGTTTGCTCTCCTACATGTCGCAATTTGCTGCTCTTTCACTCGGCACGCCACCGCTCAGCCACTGTCTGAACTCCCTCCCTCTACGGGTTTTCCCCACCCACTTGTGGGCGGAGTCTGTCCTGACAATTCTCCCGGGTTCAAAGATCTTGTTTTTTTCGTTCATTTCTGAGACCTAAAATAAAAGAAATTAGTTCATTTTTGTTCTTTATGGGTATTTGCATGTGACACCATTTTTCGAACCCCAGTAGCGGTTATTATTACATGTTTTTCAATCACGATAACTTTGGTTCGTTGTGACATAGGAACACCAAACAGAGCTCAGCATGGCATCTGACACCTTGAACATGAACGCAAACGGGGAACATCCATCTAAGAAGATGTTCAGCCGCATGAACGATGACAATTTACACACTTGTTTAGAAATTAACCCAAAATTTGCAAATGCAAAACTCATTTAGAACCAGAGCCATTCGGCAGTTGCTAAATAACTGATATGCTGGCCTACACAAAAGTAATTACAGAATAAGGCAATAATGAGAGAATACTGTTCTTATGATGTGTTATCTGACTCTCATGATGTCATGAAGACATGATGTGACCATGCTGATCCCTGCAAAGCCCTGCCCACACTATTACACTGCCAATGTAGGACCAGAAAGTCTTTCCAATGGAAAATTAGACCCACCCCTAAAATATACAGCTTCACTGAAACATGACTTTTAAGTGGATATTCCAGAAATATAACCCTTCCATTTACAAGCAGATCTTAAAATGAGAGCGTAAATACAATACTTGCAGAGTTTACATTAAAAACACACAAAAAATGAGCTAAAACCACAGGATGAGACAAAAAATAAATAATAATCTTCTTATGATGTGTTATCTGACATAAACATACTTTCTTGTATCTGTGATGATCCCTGCATAGCTCCGCCCACGGTGCTCCACTGGTCATGTTGTACTATAAAAGTACTGGTGTGTCTGGAAACCTAGACCCACCTCTGAAATTTGCAGCTCCTTTTAAAAACACTTTGTGAAGAATTTCTTGAAAACATTTACTGAAGAGATTCAGAAAACGCCCCCTGGCTTCTGTTAATATCATGCTTTCTGTGTATGGAAGTACAGTAAAATAAAAGCTCCTGGTATGTGACTGGAGCAGAAACAGTTTGAAGTGCAACGATCCATATGTTCCTTCAGTCTGTTTTAGGAATTTGTCAGAGAGGACATTGCCCTGTACTCAGTTAGCCATGCTAGTCATTATTGAGAGAATTATAGAGAGAAGTCATGAATAAAACATCATCTCCACCTTGGAAAATGCTCTTCTAATATGTACAGCTCTCATTATCCCTCAGTAATACGCTGGGATTTAGGAAGGAGAGAGAATACTTCTGAGAAAAATCCACAGCTTTAGTTACACTGCTTTATATGTACGCATATGTTAAGAAATTATACTGGACTGTGCAAAGATCTTGGCCAAGGTAGTCCTTCAAAATGTACTTTAATGAAGAACTAATGAATAACTGATTAGAGAAATCAGGTATTAGTAGTCACTGTTAATACTGGGCTCCCTCTAGGTTAGGTTTGGAAATGGAAAAGCTAAAACAGATGTAAAAAATCTCTAGTTGTTGTGTTGTTTATTTATTTGTGCTTATTCTAGTTTTAATCTACTATATTACTATTCGAGCTAGGCCTTCAACTTAGGCCATAAATGTCAAATCTCAGTATAAATGCAACCCTTTTGATGATGATGCTACTTTCTGCAAGTGCCTGTCTGGAATTCTAGAAGTCTAGTAGGGCAAAGCTAATGAAGTGCAGTGAAAGTGACCATTCTGTCATATGTGAACACACCACAGCACACAGTGTGAACACCACGAAATTCTTCCTCTGTGTTTAACCCATTCACCAATAGAAGCAGCGGACAGCCAAGAACACAGCGCCCGGGGAGCAGTGTGTGGGGACAGTACATTGCTCAGGGTACCTCAGAGGTGCTTAGCAGTCTTGAGAATCAAACCCACGACCTCCTGATCGCAGAGTGAACGCCCTAACCACTAGGCCACCAGCTGTCAAATCTTCTGGATTTTTTTTGCCATTGCAGATTAAACACTGATATTTGAGGCCCATAGAGACATTCTTTTAACATATTAACCAATGATTTACCTGTAGTTTTACAATGACTATTTCAGCATCTGCAAGAAACAAAGCTGCATTCCGACTAAACTATAAATAACTTACAGAAACAATGCGGCTTGGTTCGGGTTCGGGTCAGATCACTAGCTGCCGCCGTTTTCCAGCTGACTGGTTAGAGTCAGTGTTGTATTTAGGTATTTCAGACATGTTTTATTCACTGATTCCACTGTCAGTCTTGATTCCACCAAGAAGAAAAAACCTGATTGGAAAACAAATGGTAAATTGTCATCATACACCAAAACAGCCCTTTACATTTAGCAGACGCCTTTACCCAAAGCAACTTCCATTCCCTATCTACAGGGGACAGCCTCCCTGGAGCAACTGGGGGTTAAGGGTCTTGCTCAGGGACCAAGTGGTGGTGAGCTGAAGGTAGGATTCAAACCCATGACCTCTTGGTCCAGAGGCAAGTGTCCCACCCACTAGGCCTCCACCATCCCACACATGGAAGCTCCTCTGGTTTGTGTTGATGCTCGAGGTGTCAGACGTCATGCTGAGCTTTGTTTGATGTTCCTATGTCACATAGAACTAAAGTTATTGTCATTTCAAAAACATGTAATAATAATAACTGCTACTGGGGTTTTAAAATAAGTGTCACACGCAAATGCCCATAAAGAACAAAAATGCCCAAATTTCTTAGATTTTAGGTCTTAGAAACAAATGGAAAAAACACAAAATCTTTGAACCCAGGAGAACTTTCAGGATAGTCTCTGCCTGCAAGTGGGTGGGGAAAACCCACAGAGGGAGGGGGTCCGGAGAGCGGCCGAGTGGCAGCGTGCCAAGTGAAAGAGCAGCAAGCAGTGAGCGTGTAGGAAAGCAAACGCCGGTTTTAGACTGTTTTACACCGTTTCTATTTGTTGAAACCAGAGTTGTAGCATAAAATTCATATAAAAATGAGCTAAAATTGAAGTAGCAAAGCCTTATATTTTTAAGAAGGATCATTTCCATTTTGTCCATTCATTTTTTCTTCTCTTACAACACCAACTCTGATTCTCCTCTTTTTACACGAAAGGGAATCTTACACAGTCCTGTAAATGTTAACTAGACACAAGCCACATTTTCAGCAAGGAAGCCTATAGTAAACTGAAAAGCAGTACTCATTATGATAACTTTGAATGTAAGTAAATGCCAGATTTTATTCCAAGTAATTATGGATCATTTCTATTGTCATGAAATTTATTGTAAATAAAACATAAATAGAGGCTGGTAACATCAAATGATGTGCAAAAAGAAAAAAAATGACAAAAAATGGAAACACTAGGTTTTGTTTGACAGTGACGATGTTTACAATGAATTATAGAGATTCAGTTTTTCAAAAAACTGGATTTGTCTGTGGACCACAATTCTCAGAAATGAATCAAATCATGGATTCCAGCTTCCTCCAGATTGAGGTTACTTTCGGTAGAGCTCACATAAGCTCTCAGCCATGCAAAACAGACCATAATCTGTCAAAAAAGGTGCATGAATATTCAAGAACACATTCTGTTTGTGGCATGTAGGGTCCTCTCCTTAAACATTTTCTTGTCATCTCTTAAAGGTCACTCATTTTCTTATGAATAGTGAAGCTCATTAACAGCTCTGTAATGCAAAGGCTGTGTGTAAATGCCTAAAAATATGACACACAAGAAACAGCTGTATTTCTTTATGAGCTGCTCAGCTGAGCTGCTTTCCCTTCACCAACAGTGTGTTCTCAGTCCTCCACTTATTTCTCGGTGTCTGAGAGTTAAGCCTGGCCTGCATGTTTCCTTCACTGCTGCTCTTCATGAAAAAAGGGAGAACTAGCCAAATAAAATAACTTGATAAAATAAATAAAAGTAACTTAAATGAACTCAAATTACAGTGCCAAACCTGATGAATTCAGTAATAATTGCCATTTGTTACAATCTTACCGTCTACAAGATTTATAAAAGCTGTGTTTGAGCAAGAAGCTACGATCATAGCTTTTATAGCACCATACGGCGTGTAAGCAACAGGGCTTCAGCTGGCTGTTATTACATTGTTGCCTCATGCTGGATATATCTAGAAGTTTGAAAATACTTTAAATTGTGCTTAATCATAAAACATAAATATTTTAAGAATGATTTTAAGAATGAGTGTTTGAGTACTTGTTTGGAAATACAAATGAATTTTAAAAAGCCTGTAAAATGCCATTCAGGCCAGCCCTATTGTGAGGAGTTGGTTTGGTGATATTAAGCATGATAAATTCACTAAACAATTTTTAGCTTAGATTTGGATTGTAGAGCTTGAACTTGATGTTTATTGATGCTTTTCTGTGATGCTTACTATGTGTTATAGCTGCACTATGTACTATCCTCTAAGATAATCAGATAGCTGCAGAACGGTTCTATTTTCAGACAAACACGATGAGAAACCCTGCCCAAAGCATAACACATTAACTCGACACTGCCGCCTCATGGAGCACAGTGTTCAGACATTAATCCAAGAACGGACCATTAGAGAGAAAAAATGTAATTTACCATTCCACCTCTTAAACTGTCACGAACATTTGAAAATTCAAACACACTGAATCATTCCTAATAGGGATGAGGGAACGTTTAATTACTTTACTCTGCCAACAGTGTGTGTGTGTGTGTATGTGTGTGAATGATAATGGTCTACGTTTGCGATGAATCATTTGTTTAATCGGAGAGTGAGGAGTGATATGGACAATGAGGGTATCTGGATAAGCCCTTGTCGGTCCCCTGATCCTCCATACAAACTATTTTCAGACCCTCTTACATAACCACTTATTAAGCCTCCTTATAAGCATACAATTTATAAACATTCAGGTCAAATGCGCAAACACGCTACTACAATTCAAATGCCTGCTAAATTATAAAACTGAGACAAAATGCGGTAATCACATTCATGAAGACGAAGGTCTTATTAGCTCAGCAGGAGAGGGCTAGACCAGCCAAATCTACTCATCCTGATATGTGTGCATTACGGATGCGCGGAACATTGTCTCCTTAATCTCCGGCAGCAGGAACTAGACAGGAGAAGATAAGCTACTGCTGTTGGGGTCCACAGGATTTTGTTTTGAATCGCGACTCCGCCGGAGGAATGCTTTCATCAGGCTGAACAACAAGGGGGCCGAGGATTTTCGACGTCGCGCACCAAGACACTCGCAGGAGCTAATCGGCCCAGCACGGTGTTGTTTCAACACTGCGCCGCTTTGAAGGCCCCTCCCCTGCCTAATCACAGCAGCACAGGCTCGGGACTCTGGGGGCTGAAGTTTGCTTCTTTAGTTTTGCACTGGAGCTATGCAGATACGTAGCAACGAAGGTTGTATATTTGCGGTGCATAATGCCAACTGGAGAACATAAACTTTCATTGCTCTTTCACTGGCTGCATTGTTCTTGTACAAAACCAACAGAGCAATGAAAGTTTATGAATTCCAAATAGCATTGTGCACAGTTCTCAAATTGACATGCTTATGTGGTTTCTGACACAGTATGATATACTGTTCTCTATAAACATGGATAAAAGTGTAGGAGCCTGAATTGTGTCTGCAGTTCTGTCCATGTTTATATATTAACAGTGTGTCATGTGGTGCTTTTCCACTGGCACAAAGAACCATACAAATATTCTTCCATTACAAATGAAGCCACCCATACCTGAGTTGCTCGAAGGCAGGGCCGAAAGCAGGCCACAGCCGAGCTGACTGCATCACTGCTTTCTGATTGGTTGAAATGTTGTCATGAAAAGAGAATATTGGGGTTTTTTTCTGCTGTCAGCACAGTGCAAACAGTGAAGATACATTTCCGTAGGCATTATCTATGACATCAGCAAATTTATCTTTACCGCTGTGAGATACACGAAGGAGTACCAGGATATCGCTAATATGTTTGCTGGACTAGGTTTTCATTGCATGGATAAACAACACTGAGAAAAAAAATTAAAAATTCAAACAAAAAAGACCACAATATAAAAAGAAGCTCTGACAGAACAAACTTTCCGCTGGTTTGAGACCATGCATGCGGTTTTGGGACAATGACTGGCCCCAAACTGTGGGGAGAGAACTGCACTGCTAACGCATCAAAAACACTGTTTCCAGGCTGAGAAACACTGGAAAATCAAAGTAAGTTCCATGCCGTCGCAGTACAGTTTAGGTGCAGCACAGGTCCTTTATGCCAATGGAAACGTGCCCATTGTGTCAGACACAGCATAAGCAAGTAAATTTGGTTGCACAATTTTAATTACGTTTTAGCAACATTAGCCTTAGCTAAAGGAATTGACCTTGGATATCAAAAACATGTTGGCTGATCGACAGCATTTGGGAAAAGGGGGGGGGGGGAGCTGATACTTAGCAAAACTATTGCTTTATTCACAGCAACTAAATGAAGAAACACTGATACGAGTGCTGGGCAGCCAAAGCTTAATGCACAACGTATTTTATTCCATTTGAATGTCAAAACAGGCAACTTTACTTGTGATTTGACTGTTCTAACAAATCCTCTGGACAACTAGGCTGCGGTACGAGAACTGTTTTTATCACCTGAGTTATGAGCAAAAAAAAAACAACCCCAGTGACTGGTGAGATGAATGGCTCCATGTTTGCTGTAAAGCTCCTGGGTAAAAAGTTCAGATGTGTTGGGCGGATCAAGGCCCCGCCCACACTGGATTTATGGCATGTTCCTGGATCCGCGTGGCCCCACGTTTTGTAATGCTTGTTTTCCTCTTTGCTCTTATATAAAAATAACGGGCTCTAGGCTTGAACACAGCGCAAGGGTCAGCAGGCTTTGGTATCTCTGTCTGATATGGGGAACAGATTCTTAGCCACGGGATTTCACACCACATGGACAAAAAAAACAACAGTTACTCGATTCAAAAGTGTATGTAAGTCCCACATTAATAATATGTTATACAATTACAGTGTCTATCAGCTTACTTCCTTTTAGCAACAGTTACACTGACACACACACACACACACACACACACACACACAAACACACACATCAGTGATGATAATTTGAAACTGCATCCACTGTAAGGAGATTTTCATTCTCATGTTCAGTGGCTTTTTGTGAAGAAAATTATGTTAATGAATTATCAAAATCAATTCTGATGAAACTTATTCTGTCCATGCAGTGTGACGCCCACAGGTTGCAGTTAAATTTTTGTATGGGACTTTTATTTTGAAGAATGTGTATGTTTGTGTCTAGAGTCACTGTCAGCTGTCTTGTGTTTAGTTGAGTGTGTTGAGTATTTAAGTTCCTTGAGTTTTACTCTTAGCTGCTGATCGACCCTGTTGTGGAAAATTCAGGTTTTATTCCTTTTCATTCATTCTAATGATTCATTTGTTCATTTGATTCCTTGTTTGGT
>JBBPCX010071020.1:0-10275 GCA_037974365.1 Hydrocynus forskahlii
GAAGCGGAGCTGGACGGGTGTTTACCTCAGCAGAACGGAAGACTGTGATTGGTTGAAGCGGAGCTGGACGGGTGTTTACCTCAGCAGAACGGAAGACTGTGATTGGTTGAAGCGGAGCTGGATAGGTGTTTACCTCAGCAGCGCTCCGCTCAGGATAGAATATTATGTTTGGTCGCTATAGCAACCAGTTACATGAAGGTAATACTTTAACTATATTGGAAAACTGTAGGTCCGAAACCTAACTGAACAGAGTAGAACCGAACTGAACCGAACCGAGCTGGTACCAGTCAGTGGAGAACCCACATTACAGACAGTCCATTTGTGTGGAGTATACTAAGCCTTTCCTAGTTACCGAGTGTTTTCTATGACCCTGTTCTGGATTTTGGATTCCTCTTTTGCCTTGCGAACTTGTTCTTGTTGCCTTGTTATTGTATTTACTGGATTTTGGTCTCTTTGCTATTTTCTGGACATTGCTTCTTGCCTTTGCAAACTTTGGTATTCAATAAACAACGTACTCACACTGAGTGATCCTTTATCCATCTCAGTGATTGTTTTTTTAATCTTATTTTCCTAAACTGCTGCTTTCACATGGATAAGCTGCAATGAGTAAATGCATCTGGAAAAATAGTTTTTGTGTGTGTTTTCATTCCAGGAGACCAAGAGACTAAATGTGAATATTTTGAAGGTGACGTTTCTTTTCTGTATTCACTATACTTCATTACAATCTAGCAAACAAAAAATAAGACAGAAAATCCTATTTGTGATGAGCCAATACAGCTCATCATCCAAAGAACACCAGACTGTCATGCCTAGGCCAGCGGCCGGGAGAGGCTGCTATTGTGTTAAGTTTAGATATGGGACTCTTATTTTGAATAGGTGTATGTTGTGTCTAGAGTCGCTTTGTCAGCTGTCTTGTGTTTCTATTAAATGATTATGTCGTCATGATCGGTTTGTGTCCGAGTCTGTTTGGTATTTAAGTTTCAACAGTTCATGTTTTAGTTGCTGGTCAATCGTCACATTTACCCTCACGCTACCCGTTCCTCATGTGTCTTCTGTTTAGTGTGCTTTTGTTAGGCCCTTGTGCCTTTTTGTTTTTGTATGTGTAGAGTCTCTGTTCTTTATAATAAAAATACATCTAAAGAACCTGCGTTTGCACTTTGCCTCACTCCCCGAGCAAGGCACGATGTGACACCTATGGTAAAGTATGGTGGTGGTGGATATCATGTTGGACAGGTGTTCTTCTGCAGCAGGGACTGAACCACTTTTCAGGATTAATGGAAAAATGGACAGGACAAAATACCATCAAATTCTTGAGGAAAACCTGCTGTCTTCTGCCAGTAAAAATCACCTTCCAACAAGACAATGACGTCAAGCACAAAGCGAAATTGACCACACAGTGGCTGAAGGAGAAAAAGGTGAATGTCCTTGCATGACCTAGTCAGAGCCCAAACTTCAACCCTGTGGAATTACTTGAAGATTAGTCTAGATGTGCAAAGTTGGTCGGTATCCCAGCAGACTCAAGGATGTGGTTAAAACAGTAGTGGACCCACAAAGTACTGACATTTTTTCTGAACTGTGGCTTTCACATGGATAAGCTGAGTAAATACAGCTGGAAAAAAAATTTTTCATTTCAGCAACAAAATGTGAATATTTTGTAGTACAGTGGGTACAGAAAAGAAATGTGTTTCTTTTCTGTACCCACTGTACTTCATTACAATCTACTGAGCAAAAATATGACAGAAAATGTTATTTGTGATATAAAACAGGCTTATTGCAGGTCAGTTTGGATTCTATAGACTGTGGAGTGTACAGATAAAAATATTATAAATAAAGAGCATTTTAAGTTACTAATATCTCAGGAAGGAAAACATGAAACAATTTTATTACTGGTTTACTTTATTGGCTTAACACATTTCACATCATAATTAAAACTAAATTTAAAATGTACCTTCTCGTTTCTACAGCACTGCCTGTAGAGGAAGCCTCTCCAGTACATGAATCATCTTTATTTTTCCATTAATCCCCAATAAACTGATCTTCACACGCAGGCCTGAGCGGAGGAGGACACTCGGTGGCGTTTGGGGGGCTTTATTGGACAGATCTCCTGTGAAGAATGAAGTTTGTCATGAAAATCTGTGCAAATTGGATGTTAAATTGCGCTCAGGCTCGAGCGAACATCAGCCTGATTCAATCAGGACGCGTTATAACAATCTGCTTAAGCACTCCATCTCCACGTTTCCTCTTCCTCTCCTCCGTCCTCTTTTCTAGATGTTTTTTATTCCCTGTTTTGAGCCCTCAGCCCACTCTAATGGAAAGTGAAGTCCAGCCTCTCAGGCAGGAAAGCTCATTTATTTGATGTGCGGCTAATCTCCGGGTGAGGAGCTTTCCACCGGCCGATAAGGAGAGAAACGTTCAGCCACAACTAATAACTTTCTGCTCAATAGCAGAGCTCCTGAGTGACGGATCAAACAGAGGCAGGACGCCCTCTAGAAAACCCCCCCAGCCCACAGCACTCGCAGCCAAAGCACCACCGGATGCTCACTTATATACACACTTCTGTATTTGTTAGAAACTTACATTTGTAAATAAAGACTGTATTAATTTATTCAATTAATCTGTATATACTTCAGCCCATACAGTGCTGTACATTAGCCCTAGGCTTGAAAACATTTTATCTGAGCAGTAAATTGGTTTCAAAAATACAAATGAAGCCAACACAATCGCTACTGCCCGAATAAACAAAACAAAAGAAGTGATGAAAACGTATTTTTCCATGATAAAGGCTGTTTATATTGTGCCATGTTGATAGGTATGTTTCATGAACTGAATCATAATATATTTCTGCTGAATGAACAACAGGTGAATACCGATAACCACACAGCAAAATTAGTGGTAGAGGGAGTGGTGATGAGGTTGGTGGTGGGGAGCAGTGGGGGGCATTAGTGGGGTCGGTGGGGAGCAGTGGGGTATTAGTGGGGTGGGTGGGAAGTGGTGGTGGAGAGTGATAGTGGAAAGTGGTGGTGAGGAGCAGTGGTGGGGGTACAATGATGAATGGTGGTGGGGAGTGGTATTGGGGTAAGAGAGGAGTGGTGGTGAGGAGCATTGGTGGAGATGGGGAAGCTGTGGTTGGGGAGTGGCGTTGGGGTGGTGGGGTTGATGGGGAGAAGCTGGTGGGGTGGTGGGGAGTATTGGCGCTGAGTGATGGAGGGGGAATGGTGGTGGGGCGGGGGGGGTGTTGGTGGGGAGCAATGGTGGGGCAGTGGGCAAAATAAGGAATGATGGTGGGTTTTGGGGTAGTACTGGGGTAAGAGAGGAGTGGTGGTGGGATCAGAGGGGTGTGGGAGGGTGTTGGTGGGGAGCTGTGGTGCTCTGGAGGGGAGTGGCGTTGGGGTGGTGGGGTTGATGAGGGGGTGGTTCTGGGGTTGAAGGGGAGAAGGTACTGGCGTTGTGGAGAGTATCGGTGGGGTCGGTGGGTGAATTTGATGTTATTGCAGGTCAGAAGAGCTGATGAACCTGACTCGGAAGCTTTTCTACTGCGTAGTGAAGTTCGATTTGTTCACTTTGTGAAGTTTCTGCTGCCGTTTGTCAGAACAGCTCATTCACTGTGTGAATGACAAAACCACTTCTGTCAGACAGTTCTACAAACTTCTCATGTAAAATGAATAATTGATGTCAGTGGTTATTCACACTGTTTTTTAGTCTCTGGGCGGTTGCAGACCCCTCAGCACCCCTCCTTCACCCGGTTGTGGCTGTTTTATAGACAACCTGTTAACAATCTGCCCTCCCTGAGACGATTCATTTAACTCTACGTGGAGCCATTCTCAATACAATAAGAGAAAAAATCAGGCTGGGATTATTTCTTAGCAATGGGCAGGGGGTTATTTGAGCAGTGGAAATGGGAAATAAAAAGATCTTTGTGGCAAGAAGTACCAATAGACATGGGGCAAGAGGTTCACTTTAGCCTGTAATTATCATTTCAGTACTTTTCTACTCAATTTCGACTTCCAGCACCATCTTCCTGTCTCTCCCTCTTTCTCTGTTCTTCTTCAATCACTTTCCCACCCAGCTGCGGAGACAGAGAGAATGAGTGTGTGTTTTAGGGAGATAAATTAGCCCGGCAGAAGCTCAGAGGCAGCAACTCACCATCCCCTCTCGGCTGTGACAGGTGTGTTATCCCGCTCGGGCGCTGCGGGTTTAGCTCGGCGTCTCGCTCTGACACACTCATCTTATTAACTGCACCGATCCTCTTGTTTACGTCCCCCCGGCAGGACCACTGACGGACGTATAGAAACTGCTGTTTTGTCCTGTCTCTTTCTGTTGAAGGCCAGAGTCAGCAGAGGTGGGTTTTATCCATGGCCAACCCTGGAATCCTCCAAGCAAGGTGTATAAAATTCAACCTGCGAGTGCAGAATGAGCTCCAGACCACTAGGGGCACCACTCTACTGCTGTGTTTATGATGCTCCTTGTGTTGTGTTGCAACTAAACGCCACACCTCAACTTGTAAAACTGGGGTAACATTCTGATATACTGATATAAATATAGTGTCTCCTTCAAACATGGACTTTAAGTCAGTTCTTGAAGTCTATGTTTGAAGCAGATCTGCTGTGGAACAAAATGTTCATGCTCTGATAGAAAGTGGCAGAACAGACAGTGCAGCGCCCCCTGCTGCATATAGGGTTACATAGCTGCAGACATGTCAGAGTCGAAAAGCACCACCGAACGCTTCTAGAATGGCTATCAGAACTGGACCATGGAATGATGCTAGAAGGTGGTCTGGTGTTCTACAAGAGGACGGCCATGCATGTGTCTTACCTGGGGAAGAGATGGACCAGTGTAACCTGTAAAGTGACCATTCTGTCACATGTGAACACACCACAGCACACAGTGTGAATTCTTCCTCTGCATTTAACCAATTCAACCCATTCACCAAGTGAAGTAGCGGGCAGCATGTGTGTGGGGGTGGTACTTTGCTCAAGGGTACATCAGAGGTACCACTGGCAGTCTTGGGATTCGAACCCACAACTTTCTGATTGCAGGGCGAACACCTCAACCACTAGACCACCAGCTGACGTGAAGAAGGTGAGGCGGAGGAGGCAATGTGAAGCTCTGGGTGATGTTCTGTTGAGGAACCGTGGGTCCTGCATTCATGTGGACCTTACTTTGACTCCTAAACACTGCAGACCAAGTTCAGCACTTTTCCCTAAAGGTAGTGACCAAGAGACCCATTAAAATAGTCCAAAATGACCTAGAAAAAAAATAGTCATGGTGACGAACATGGTAAAATGTGATTGATTCAGAGAAACGTGGTTAAATCCTGCCTCGTTAAACAGGCCTGTTTGTTGCTGGCATCCTGTAAAGAAATGTTGAGTAATGTTTTTAGCCCATTTATTGCCCTCTTTATTTCACTATGAGGAGATTTGCTGGTACCACACGATGGGGAACGGCTGATGAAGACACGTGTCCCTCTGCTTTAGGAAAGTGCCCGAGGAAATTTTTGCCTGATTGGCACGCACCGACCCTAATCACTGTATTCACCAGTCCGAGCGGTTAAAAACAAATCTTATTGCCGCAGGCTTCATTTATTTAATTAGAATTATGTTAAGGACCATTATGCCCACTTCAGCTCAGCATATGGTCAACCTAGCAGCGTGTGAAGTCTACGAGACCTGGCAGCAATCGTGATTTATTTTTTTAAAGGCTATTTCCCACTATTTGACTTTCAAATTGTAACTCATTTCCTGCCGTAGTGAAAGAGGGGGGAAATAACCGTTGTTAGTTTAGCTTGATTGGTTTCCTTCACAGTTGAGCAACCTCTGAGATTCATCAAACAGAGAGTGCTCTCAAATTGGTTGATAAATAAAGAGCTCTAATAGAATTAATGTTTTTATTTCTCTCAAGGTTTGTTTTGGTGGGTTTTTGCGGGTGGCTTGATTTGTGGACATTTCTGAACTCCATTTAGTTTGTTTTTTTAGGGAAGACTCTAACTGAGGCTGCATTCGAGCAATCTTGAACCACTTGTTTCCGCTCTTTTCTCTGACTGAACCTAATTGCCATTCTTCTCACATTCCTGCCCTGATTCTGCCCACCATTTCTGATCCAGCTGTCCTTCTAAGGCCATTCAGTTGGATGGAAAAGTCAAAAGCGAGGCATGGAATTAGCGCCTCTGTCTCTGGGCTGAGACATGTTTGCACTGTTCAGTCAAATATAAAACCCGACCGGTGTGAAATAGAGGCCAGCATAGCTGCGCTTTACAAACCTCAGGTGACCTCAGGAGGCATCAATGTCAGCCTTTGTGTCAGCGAGGGAATGGAATTTCTCATTTAGAGCTTCAGATTTCATAAACTCAGCTCCACACAGTCAGAGAGAAAGCAAAGTAAAAGCAAAGGGTGATGATTCAGAGCCCACAGATTTCTATAAGCTTAAGGTCAGCCAGAAGTTCAGAGCTATGATTTGCTTTGTGTTCCTCAGAAACCCTGAGAGAAATGACCAAACCACACTGTTCGGTTCTGAGGTAGTTCTTGGCTCAGCATAACTTGTATAGAACTCCTTTTTACATTTACATTTCCTTTTAGTGTCTGGTAAACACTGTTCTCAAGAGAGACCTTCATGAGTGACGTATAAAAAACACGTCCTTCAACTAGTAACCCCAGACTTACAATAAGAGCGGCTCGCAGACTAAGTTTTTACCACAGCTGAAGTTCTCAGAACCACCACGATCAGGACCCTCTCAGATCACACAGAGAGGAACCACCAGGACCTTCTCAGATCACACAGAGAGGAACCACCAGAACCTTCTCAGATCACACGGAGAGGAACCACCAGAACCTTCTGATATCACACAGAGAGGAACCACCAGAACCTTCTGAGATCTCACAGAGAGGAACCACCAGAACCTTCTCAGATCACACAGAGAGGAACCACCAGAACCTTCACAGATCACACAGAGAGGACCCACCAAGACCTTCTCAGGTCACAGAGAGGAACCACCAGAACCCTCTCAGATCACACACAGAGGAACCACCAGGACCTTCTCAGATCACACACGACAGAGATGAGTTTTTGATGTTACTTGCAAAGTTTCTGTTAGTTCTGTTTAGGGCATGAACATGGATTTTGGTCTATCTAAATCTAATTATATATATATATATATCTAATTCATAAAATGCTTCTTTAAAGTCAGATCAGAATGTGCCGTGTTTGCCTTGTTAGTTCATGCTCTTGCTCACAGTCGGCTGTAACATATTCCACCAGAATCTCTGAAGGAAGTGTCAGGACATCTACGACTTCTCCTGATGTCTTGTTTTGAAGGTTACTGAAGTCTGATTTGTTTCTCCTAAAAGCCCGCCACTACCCGGAGAAAAATGGAGCAAACATAAAAAATCTACATCAGCTTGACAGTTTTTTTCTATTTACGTAACAGCATTGTGGATCTCAAAACTGCCTGACTTTGGTATTCAAGACTTGAATTTAATCATTAAAACAAATTTCAGATGTTCCACAGGTTCATTTACAGCGAACCAAGTTCTTCTGGATCTTCAGTCTGATCTGAAGATCTGATGATCTTAGATAAATAAAGATCAGAGCAGTGAGAGAAAATAAAGAGAATTTGAAGATCTTTAAATGGGATCGACCTGAGATTACTTTCTCAGGAGGTGAATTTAAGAAGTGTTTATAAAATGGTTAAATCTCAAATTGACGTTAAACTGAGTGCAGTTTTGTCTAAGAGTTACAGTTTGGACAGAGAAGATCTTATTCTGAACTTTCCTTTTCATCTGGACAGATCTCATCGACAAGCCTCCAGATTCACACTCTCACTTTCTGTTTGGGTTTTTGGAGCAGATGTAAAAGAACCACAGATTTGTTATTTTAGTTCTTCAGCAGTGCAAACGTTCATTCGTTGTTTCAGCTGCTTTTAAGAGTTCTTGAGAAACATCAACTGATGAGGCCTTCTCCCATCAAACAGCCAGTTACACACTGACCCATCTGAATGTGTTTACAGGCTCTTTTCTGACCCAAACTGCCGCTGTTCCACCAAAACTAAGGGTGAAATCTCTTGTTTACGTTTACGGCATTTAGCAGACGCTCTTATCCAGAGCGACGTACATAAGTGCTCAAGTCCAAGTCTGTTCTTCAAACCTGTAAAGCTAAACTAAAATCAACACCTGCTTTTAACCAAGTTACTGCCAGCTAAGATACACACTTTAACAAACCCTGTCAAAAAGAGGCAGTGGTTAAGGTTTTGAACTTAATGCGAGTGGCCACAGGGAGCCAGAAGGTTCTGTAGCAGAGGGGCGGTGTGTAGGAATATTGAAGACCAACACTGAAGACCAACCTCTCTGCTGCATTCTGAATCAGCCGGAGTGGTTTTGTTACCTTCAGTGGAAGTCCAGCACTAACTGGGCACTAACTGGGGTGAAATTTTAATCAACCTTTCCAAAATCAAACTTCAGATTAGCTGAATTTCCGCTATCCGGACAGCATAAAGGTGTATTGATCCGAAGGCGAGTGGAGCGGTGTGTCTAAAGGCGGGAGATGGTGTGATCTCCTGTCCCTCGCTGCGCGAAGCACCTGCTGATAACTGCTCGTAATGTGGCGGAAAATCTGCGCTAACGATCTGACTAAACATTCATTTTGATGTCTTGATCAAAAGACACTGAAGGTTATAAAAATGATAATTGCGGAGACGGATCCCACCACATGCCCACCGCACTTTTGAGGACGGATATGAATTATTCATGTCACACAGTATCTCTCCTCAGCCTCCCTCTGTCTCTATCTCTCTCGCTCGCTCTGTTTTTAATCAGAAGTGTGATTATGACATCGTTCATCACAATGGAAGGAAAGAGAGATAACCTGTGGCCAGCAGAAAGCAGCAGGTAATCCCTCTCTCTCGCTTTCTCTCTCTCTCTGTGTCTCTTTCTCTCTCACTTTCTTTCCCTCTCCCTGTCTCTCACCCTAACTCTCGCTTTCTCGCTCTCTCTCTCTCTGTCTCTCTGTCTCTCTGTCTCTCTGTCTGTCTCTCTCGCTCTCTCAATCTCTCTCTCTCCAATTTGCACAGTGGGCAAATATTGACTGATCTGCTCAGTGCTACGAGAGCACTCGGCTTCTATAAATATTTTAAACACAATCCGTGTGCAGAACGTTCAAATTAGACTGACGGTGTCCGCCGGCCCGAGCTGGGGGGGTCTCTGGGTCACCACCGCCTCCAGATTCAGATTCAGAAAGTTTCACCTGTCTCGTTCCAGACATTCCTGTCTATTCCAAAAGAAGAGTTTGAGAAGAAAATGTAATGAAATCAACAGTCAAATGTTTCTGCACACAGGCTTTAACCTCTCAGTTATTTGTTTCATAAACTGGAGATTTTAATTCTTCTTACTGGAAACTATAAATGAACAATAAATGAAACTATAAATGAACTATAAATGAAAGTATATAAAATAAAAACAGTTTTCTTTATAAGAAGAAAGAATCTATTAACTGGTTGTTGGTGCTGCAGAGTCAAATTCAAGACTGTCTTTTAACTTTAAATGCACTCGTTACTGTTTCAGCACTTAAATAGCTCCTTAAACATCTAACATCTGGTGATCCAAATTATAATGATAATTGGTATTTTTGTAGGTCAGAAATTTCTGACCAATGAAGGAACTCAAACGATGAACATGTGCGAGGGGCATTCAATAATAATGTATCTACCTCAGAAAGAAAAGTTTTCAAATATTTTTTGTTTTATTTTTCAATTTAGTCCCAATTTATGTGCAATATCACTACTTATGTCAATATTACTTTTTATTACTTAATATTGCTACTGGATTCTATACTAAGTGCAATAACTTACTCCAAACTACCATTCGGTTTCATTCAGCTGTGTTACTTATTTATATCCAGCATTTCTGTATATAGTATAGGGCATTTCATATTGAGTTTCTTTTTCTACAGATTTTTTTATTTAGAATTTATTTAGACTTTATATTTTATATTGTTCTTGTCTCTGTGTGTCTTGCAGTCATTACATAAGCAATTTCCTTCAATAATGTTTTCTGATTCTGATTCTAATTCTGATTTAAAGAATATTAAAAGTATTTTTAGTAATGATTAAGTGTGTAACATGCAAATGAAGAACATGTCAGGTTGTGCAAAATCTCTGAACTCTTAGTGTACCCCAGGACATGGTGTGTGTTCTCTCCTCCTGCCTGTTCACTGCAGTTTTGCTGCCTCTAGTTTTCAGCTTCTCCAGTGCTGTTTACTAGTGGATTTATTTCTGACTCTCTCTGACTC
>JBBPCX010071021.1:0-10275 GCA_037974365.1 Hydrocynus forskahlii
GAGAGAGAGAGAGAGAGAGAGAGAGAGAGAGAGAGAGAGAGACAGAGAGAGAGAGAGAGAGAGAGAGAGAGAGAGATGTGACTGGTCCCCAGGGGTTTGGCTGTAATTGAGTTTGTGTCAGTGTTTGGCAGAGGTTGGGCTGAGTGAGAGAAGTGCCACACACTTTCTGAAATCAGAGCCCACCATCTCCCCTCTGCTGTTCTCTGCTTTCATTCTGCTACCTGTCAATCACTTTCTCCTCCTCTCCACTCCCTTATCTCCTCCTTTTCTCCCATCTTTTCTTCTTCTCTTGTATTTCCATTCCTCCTCTCAGTTTCTTTTTCTCTGTCTCTTTTTAGTCATCCCTCAAGCTGCCTCTCTATATCCACATGTTCACCTTCTCTCTCATGTTATTCTCCCCATTTCTCTTCTTTTGCTCTTTTAGCTCAACAGCCCTGCCTTCTTTCTTTCTCTGCCTTTCTCCTCCTCTTCTGTTCTGTTCTGTTCTGTTTCTCTATCAGCCCGTTTACCCTTCATTCTCTCTGTCTCTTTCTATGGTTCTCCTTCTCCCACTCTCTTTGACCATCTGTATCATCTCCTCTTTTCCTGTTCTCTTCTCTTCTCTTTGTTTACCTTCAGCCTATCACCACTTTATTATCTCTTTTACCATCCATGTCATCTTCCTCCCTTTCTCTTCTCTTCTTTTCTTTTCTCTTCTCTTCTTTTCTGTCTCTCTTAGCAAGGTCGCCCTTTTTCTTTGCACCCTTCTATTATCCCTTTTCTCTTTCTCACTAATTTTCACTATCCACATAATCTCTCCCCCTCCCTTTTTTCTCTTCCCATCTCTTCTTCTCTGTTAACCTTCAACTGTTGTCTTCATTCCTATCACCTCTTTTTTCTCATCTCCCTCCCTTCTTTGTATCATCAGTGTTTCTCCATCTTCCCTTGCTCTCTCTCTCTCTCTCTCTCTCTCTCTCTCTTGTAATCCCTACAGATCACGCCCTCTTCTCTTTGTGTCGTTCTCTCCCGGTGCTCCGATAAGTTATTAGCTTGTCCTTTTTTCTACCTTTGGCTTGACATTTTCTGAGTGTTGGAGGACAGAGGAATGGAGTGTAAGGCACTACGTTAACTGGGCCTGTGGGATGGTACCGTGCTACTCCCAGCAGATGGATGATTCATGCTATGATTTTTTTCTTTGTCTATCCTTTTCTCTCTCACACATTCTCTCTCTTTCTCTCCTTATCTATCTCTGTCTCCTCTCTCTCTCTCTCTCTCTCTCTCTCTCTCTCTGTCTCTCTCTCTCACTCTCTCTCACTCTCTCTCTGTCTCTCTCCCTATTTAGCAGTGATGTCATCTACACTTCAGTGACTAAGCCAGATTGATTTCTGATCCTCCGTTCTTTCTCTGCTTTGCTTGATGTCTTTGCTTAGTCTAGACTCCTGCATCGTGCTTATGAAGCAATCCATTCAGATCCTAAATAATGCTGTATTTGTACACAGCCTCCACTAATTCAGTCCGCAGCTCAAGTGCTATAATCAGTAACTGGCTTCTATTGAGAGCACGATAATCTCAGGTCGTTATCTGGCTACACCTTTCAATAATGTCTATAGTGTTACTGATATGTTGGCCTCACAGCTGCCCACCTGTCGGAAATACCCCGGGAAACAGCTAGAGGCACCTTTGAGCCTTGTGTTTTGCTCACTGCAATCACATTGCATCTTTTATGCCTTGCCACGGAAATGCAGATGGAATATGTACGGACAGGGACACATACATACAGCCCGTGGATTCATGCTAGATGGGATATGAGCCATTACGCATCAAAGCGGGCATGAGTCCAGTTCCTGCGCACATAAATAATCCGCATGCACTCTGATCAAACACCCACGCACGCCGCCTCGTATACGGCCGAGGAATTAAGATACGAGAAGGTGATATACGCACAGCTCGCCCCAGCAAGAATCATTCCTATGTGTGTGGGTGTGTGTGTGTAAAAACACACATGCCCTCCTGTTCCCTTTCCAGCAGATGAGGGGGAAATTGCAGCAGAACGAATAGGTGGGTGGTAATGGGTCCAGGGGAGAAACTAATCAGCTCGTAAATTAAAACTCAACATTTATGCAACATTAATGAACGGAAAGCATATTTATGCAAAAAAACGCGTAAAAACTCCCCGCTGGCACCCGGCTCTCTGATGGGCTCACGTGCGCCACTGCCTGTCTGCCATGTGCGTGAGCGTGAGCTGCTCAGGTGACTGATGCGATGCTTTATTGGGCTGAGAAGCTGCAGAGTATGGTTTAAATCCGTCTGACAGGTTTGGACAGGAAGCTGCAGGTACGGTGGATGCAGAAAGAAAACAAGGGCTGCGCGGGGCAGGACTGAGTGGTAAGTGGGTGATTAGGTTACTCACAGGCGGCAAGATGCCCAGTATACCTTGTGCTTCAGGTCAAGCACTATTCATTATATTCTTTCTCTGTACGTTACACTAGGGCTGCATATATATGTGAAAATGGCCCCTGTGTGGCCAGGCAGTTTTCCAATCTGTAGAAACTTCTCAGTTGCTTCCAGCACCTCCATAAAATTGTTTAGGAGACTGTATGACTTACTGTGAGCTATAAAATGAACAAAACTACACTGCTGCAGACAGTCATTTCACGTAACACCTGATCTGGCGAGAACTGACCTTGGGTCCTCTGTATTTATTGTCATTGTCACGAAAACTGATTCTAGCTCAGCACTCCTACTCTTGTGGATTCTGAAAACAGACCCTGTTGCCTGAAAGACTGCCCAGAGTGTTCGGCTACGCAGCGTAGTTTTGTTCATTTTTATATACATAAATCTGCATTGCTGTAATGAAGAGCTGGATTTGGAGTTTTGGAGAAGTGTCTTTGGGTCACTATTGACTTCGAAACAACATTTGTAAAGTAAAGAAGCAAATTTAGACTCCCTACATGTCTGGGCTGATTGACTATATCTAAGGAAAGTGGAAAAGTGTGCGAACTGAAGTTTTTGCCAAACTGTTCCTTTAAAGGTACACTATGCTTTCACCGTATGAGCACATGACTTGCACTAAAGAGACCTACGTCGCCCCAGAAGCACTCGATTTGAGATGCAGCGCTGCAGACTGGCGGCCGGTAGCCCCCCAGCGTTAGCCAGCGCAGCAGCATGGCTCATATAACTCGGATGTCCAGACAGATCATTCAGAGGAGAATGGGTTTATGTTCGTTGTTGTGACACACCAACCTACAAACTGTCCATGACATCCAGCTGAGCGTGGCAAACCCGGGACAGATAGAAGTGGTTTAGATGTCTGCATCCCAAACAGTTTCACTGTCAAATTAACTGGAGCAGAATCTGATCTGGTGGCGGAATGTGACCTCCACTACGAAACATTTTTGTTGTGTTTGGTCCAAAATATTCAGCATCACTGACTAAATGAATCAGTTTTCACACAGTTTTCTGTACATTGGATAACTAAGAATACAAACTTTGAGGCATGTTTATGATGCAGCTTACATAATGAGGATTGGTGGACTATAAGCCATTATAGGCGTCTTTTAGCAGATGTAACAGTACTGACAGGTAGTGTTCTCCTCCAAGTGTGTTGAGCCGTGAAACTGGCTGCAGCAGGCCACAGAACCGTTCATTAATGGAGCTTGATCAGAAAATGAGCACTGGTTTAATTACTTCAAAAAACAACTAGACCAGGTATTGACGCCTGGCAACTAATCATATTCCTGCCATGACTCATCTCTGCACCATGCATGCATGGTCACCATTTTCATTTCATCCACAGACACGATGTTGGCAAGCCAAGTGAATCAAGTGAAATGGCTGTACTTAAAGTAAATGTCCTAATTTAATCATGCAGTATTGTTGCACTGCGCTTGCTTTTTGATAATTCCAAATAACAATGCTTCAATGTAATATACAAGGCAGTATATGTGTCTTCTATAGTTAGTATTGACTAGCCCTAATATATGTATGTTAGGGCTAGTCAATAATATATGTATAAATATATTTACATATAGATCCTGACAGCTATTGGTTCACATTTCTTTCTCTTTAATGTGAATAAACCTGCACTATGAAACTGCATCCACATTCAGATAGCATCACATGAAAGAACTTTGTGTCTCATGCGTGCCAAACTATGGATGGTATCTCACATGCTTCCTTACTTCATAATGCACTCTGACTCTACACCCAAACACTGTACTGTGTGTCCAGTGGGGATGTGTGCACACAGACTGAATCCCAGTTGCTTAGCTAGAATGTAATGCAGAAGGTTCATGACTTGCATGTATTGCACTCCATAGGCTGAATTTCAATCTAAGAGTTCTCTTTTAGGTCACATGGCAGGGAATTTGAATCAGTATCTAATCTGGGATCACATATGAAACTGGCCCAGATCCAAATTGAAAGGTTCACATTTGTATGTCCACACAGCTCTGAGAACATCTGATCTGGGTCACATTAAGGCAAAAATCAGATTTGCTGGTCATGTGAGCATAGCCTAGGAGTATGCTGACATTTCACACACTGTATTTCACAAAATCCTATTAAACTGGGCTTAATAGGCTCTCCTTGTGACATGATCAGTGTTTTTTCACGTATAAAATTCTCAGAAAAGCAGATTGCTATATATCAGCTAAGATTACTGAACATTATTGTAACCTGATGCAGTGCCAACGTTGTTTCTACATTAAAAATGTAATTTAGTCTTGACCGGGGTTTAGGTGTAATCTAGGGCTGAGAAAATGAGAGAGTAGCAAATTTCCGACACTAAACATGTTGTGGCGGCTCGAACACATTCGGGGGAGGCTGTGTAAATTAGAATTTTCACCCCCAATCATTTCTTTTAACTTGGCTGCATTTCCGAATGAGAAAGGAAGATGTGAGTGTGTCATTTCTGAATTGGGTCACTCAGTCTCTTCAGTAAAAAAGTGTGGACCTGTATGGCTCCCCCCTCCTGCAGAATAAGATCCGATTTCTGCTGGGGCGGTGGTGGCTTCACGGTCAAAAGAACTTGGCTGTATTTCACAGGGCTACTAACTGGTCATCCTGCTGTACTCACTTTACACAGTCAGTACTGCACTCTCTGGCTGCCCACTGACCGACCAACCTTATTCAGTTCACTTCATCTAGATGTAATGACTCGTCCTCGCCCACACTGACCTCACGACAGCCTGGATGTTCTGTCTCTGTTGCGTCGTCTTCTCATTGTCTAGTTATTGACCTTGCTTGTCTCCTGTCAGTGTGCGACTGGAGATATGTACCCGTTATATTTTATAATATGTGCAATAAATATGCTGTTTGTTCTGTATCGCACTGTGAAAAGGAGACACTGTGTTTTATCACCACCATACCACTGAATATGTTAAAGTTGCGGATATCAAATTCAATATTGATGTCCAAAGCAAATTGACTGCCACAGCTTTGTGTGCATGGGGTCATATTGTCGCTATGGGAACAAAATTGTGCATCTCCAAAATGCCCAAGCATAGCAAGTTTATTTATAAAGCACCTTGAATGCATTGCAGACATTCAAAGTGCTTCACAAACCAGAAAATGCAACAAAAAGAAAATCACATTTAAAAAGATGTAAGAGAATTTAAGAAAAAACCTGATTAAAATATTAAAACAATAGATTTAGGACATTAAGATTAAAATATGATTAAAACAATAGATCTGAAGGAGAAGGAATTAAGGATGAAAATAAAAAGCACATGAAAAATAAATTGGGATGCACCGGTGCTGTGCGAGGATAGAAGTGCAGCAGAGCCCACAGTGTGTTAAGCCGAGCTGAAAGCCTGGTCAAATAGGAACGTTTCCAGCCCAGATTCGAACGTGTCTGGTGTCTGGGCTCTTCTAATGTTATCACATTTCTTTCTCTCTCTGTTAACTGGTTCCATTTAAGAGCAGCAGATTAGCTGAACACTGCCTCTCCATGATTAGTCTTTGCTTTAGGCAGGACTGTTAAAGCAAAAAACTTCATTCATAGTAAAGGTTTAAGCAAAAGGATTTTCTTCTGAATTATTTTGGATCATTTCTGTTGGTCCATTTATTATAAAATATCAGTGCAATGTGAGGATCAGCTTGTGTTGTCAAATTCTGTAAAACACCAAAACACCAAAAATGGACATTCAGGCAATGAGTATATGTTCATCTCACTCTAGTAGTAAAAACTAGTAAGAAACTATGAATCTAGTAAAAAACAAATTAATTTTGGAAACTGTTATAAAAAACCCAACTAATTAGTTTTTCTTTAATATAATGAATAGAAATAAGTTATGAAACCCAAAGCTTTTACATCATGCATCACTGAGGCTGAGATTTTAGAACTAAAAATCTAAAACAGCTGCCTTGTTGGGTCAGTTAGCTTGGATAGTGTAGTTAAAAAGTGTAGGTGAGTGTAGTTGAGTGTAGTTAAAAAGTTTATGAGTAAAAGTACATACGTAGAATGTATTGATATAAGGGAATGTTAAAAAAAACATTATTGTCTTTTTTTAATTGAATGTTTAGGGGCATTTAGTCAAAAACAAGCAATTTATTGCCATGTTATATTATTCTGTAGCTCACCATTTGAATCATCGGCCCACCTGTCAATACAGGACCACTGCCAGTCTTTACAGTGATAAAGAAATCATGAGTGAAAGAGTAGCCAGTGAGACTAAAAATCCACCCCATGATGTTCAGCATGATGTTCCATTCCAAAACACTATTAGAAGCAGCACTTGTTAATGACACAAAGCCCTTTTCCAGCCAGAGCAGGATGGATTAGTGCTCCTTGTAATAATATTGTGTGCTGCAGTGACTGAAAACCGCACGCAAAACACTTCTCTTGTCTCTTCCATTACTGGACAAAACTCACAGGGACCCTACGACACGCACGCAAAGGGCAAGCATTCATAACTGTCCAAGCTATTCTTCTGAAAGCGGCATTTGCTGCATGCATTGGGGGGTGGGTGTGCTGATTAGGGAACGGGGCTAATGACTGTGGGCCCATCTCAACCTCGTCAGGCCTGAGTCTGGAAATAAAAGCGCAGGGGAGAGAAAGTCCAGACTCTGTCTGTCTCACATAGCCCCAGGCCCTGCAGGCACCTTCAGCACAACAGGATAGAAGAAGCTGTGTGTGTGTGAGTGTGTGGTAATATACTAGGTCACAGAACAGGTTTTATGCTGTATTTTTAGACTGCTAATCTTAAATGCAATTTTAGGTTATGTTTCAGTTTTTTCAGGGAAGGGCGGAAAATTCGATGCCGAAAATAGCAAGGCTGCACAAATTAAAAACGCTCTCGAACGGGGAGTAGGGCAGGGCCGCGGGGGGGGGGGGATGATGGAGGACAAGGGGCTAGTGAGAGATGGAAACAGTGAAAAGAAGGGGGATGAGGAAGTTATTAAGCCACTCGACTTCATGTATTACAGTGGTTTCATCACTGTTAGGAGCGGTTACACTGGCTCGTGGCTTTAACTGCTTTTATAAACGGCAACAAAATACAACAAGCCACAACGGCCTAAATAAGCCTTTATTAATAACAAGACTTGGTAAACTCGGACTGTGAGCTGCGTGGCAGTTGTCCACAGGTGTTTAGATTTTGTTCATTGTTTATTAAATATTTGTCATTTGCTGCTTTTAGAATTGCCAGTTTTTAAAGTATGTAATGAACATAATAATCACACACTTACACACACACACACACACACGTCTACAGTTCCCAAGAACCATGTGTGGAGTGAAGCAAAACGTAGATTTTCTGCTGAAAATCTAAAAGTGCAAAAGCAGTTGCCAGCATATATATATATATATATATATACAGCTCTGAAAAAAAAGTTCCCACAGCAAAAAAGTTCAGTTTCTAAGGTTTTATCTTTTATAGGTGCAAGTATTGAACTGAACAGCTTTGCCGTTTTTAAGAACTGACAATATTTCTCCTAAAGAACTGACAATAGTTTTAAGAACTGACAATATTTCTCCTAAATTTCATATTAAAATATTTTTCTTTAAAGTATCATTTTAAAGGAAATGACAAAACATCAAAATAAGAGAAATGATGCAGCGTTTACAGAACTTGAATGAGTGAAAAAAAACCAAATCTCTTGTTCACTCTTGAACAAAATGGCAATAATTACCTTTGACATACTTTCAGTAGTGTTTTACCATCCAACTGGTCTCATTGTGAGAGGAGAGTGTCGATTACAGCAGTGTTTTATATGTTTTTCCTCTTTAAATAAGATTCAGGTGATCACTAATCAGTCCCTCATAAAGCAGAATGAGGTGCTTGTGTAGGAATTTTATTTTATTTTTTTCCGGAACTGTATACATACATACATACATATATATATATATATATATATATATATATATATACACATATACACTTATATACATATACATACATTCGTATGTAGCAGGAAGACATATGTATGCATTATAACAACTTTTTGCATAACTTACGTTACTATTCTGATGAGGTGTGAGAAGCAGGAGGCAGATTTGAAGATTTGAAAGCCTTCAGGCCAGAGGAGAAGAGAAGCAGGAGACAGGAGGAAGGGATGGAGAAGGAGGGAGAAGGCAGAAGGAGGTAGAGAGCGATTGTCGGCAGTGACAGGAAGTGACAGAAAGCTCCGCTAGCACACAGCTACTTTACACTCCTATCACATAGTACTCCTGTCCCCTAAGACATTTTAATCTGATCTGGGGAGCGAGCGTGGGGGGGGAAGAAATAAGGCTTGAGAGGAGAGCGGGGACGAGCGGGGACGAGTGGGGACGAGAAACGACTCGTTTTTACATTCTCCTTGTATGCAATCCATCTCTGATGTCATTGCTCAAATGGCTCCCTTCAATCTCACTTTTATTTCCCTGTCATGTGCGTGTATACATTAAACTGAGTGCGGGTGTCTTTGCCTGCAAAGGCCTCCGTGTACACTACTTCTAATAGGATTAATAGGAGAGGGATCCATCCTGACCGACCTCCCCTGAGTGCAAACAGCAGCTCCACTGAGTCCAAACAGCTCATTTTTCTTGCCCAAGCCGATTAGTGTCTATCCCTCTTGATGGCAGCTTTTATTAGTATTATCAGCCACATTCATATTAGAGGATGAAATAGCACAAATCTGTTTTCAGATATCAGAGACTTGAGCCACTTTCATACACGGTCTCACTTCCAGACTGATAGTACAAACCAAATTTTAAGCCTGACATTTGAATCTATATGGGCTGGTCTAGTTTAAAGTATAAATCTCTGCTAAACAGGGTGTATGTGTGTGTGTGTGTGTGTGTGTGTTTGGTGGGTTCATCCAATCACCCAAATAAATGTGTGTGAATGTGGGCGTCAGTCGCTTATCATGTAAACAGTCATGTAAACATTTTGTCACAGTCTGTGTGATATCGCACATCAGATGTGAATGGGAAAAATAGTCCAATCGGATAACTCAACTGCCTAATCATCATTGTTAAAAAAGCAATAAAAAATATTTTGTCTTACGTTTACGTTTACACTATTTAGCAGACGCTCTTATCCAGAGTGACGTACATCAGTGCTTAAATTGTCTACGTCTGTTCTTCATACCGGTAAAGCTACACTAAGATCAACACCTGCTCAGATCAGATGTATCCATACTCCACCCACAAATGCATTTTTGTTGTTACCATTGCTGAGTTGGATACGTTTATGACAAACTGCTCAGTCTTTGTCAAAATATATGAATTATTCACATCAACTCACTCCAATTTTTGTTTAGTCACTTCATGAGGTTAGGAAAGATTTCCAGGTTAATGTTAGCTTGATTGCACAACAAAATAACACACATTCCCTACATTTTGACCTTTAACATGCGTACAAAACTGGAAATAAAAAAGACTAATTTTGGAACCAAATTAGGCCCCATTAGGTTGAATTTGCCAAAGTTCATAGAAGGTGGAGCATCAACTCAAGTGGTTGTTTTTTTGTTTTTTTTTGCCTTGATTTGTTTTTTGTTTAACATCACACTTCTCTGTTCAAGCTCAGATCACTGTCGTCATCATCTGGAGTGGTGTCAGCATAAGCTATCCTAAAAAGCACATGTGCTGGCAGGTCATTCCAGGGCAGTGATGAGTTCACACTAATAATCAGTGTGAAACACTCTGGGCCTTCTAGGTCTTCAGAGAAAGTCTCATGATCTAATAAAAATAAATGTTTCAAATGTTTAGTTCTGAATAGAACCGGTTTGTTGTATTTAAACTAGTGCTGTCAAGCGATTAAAATTTTTGATCTAATTAATTACATGGTGTGGCGATTAATTAATCTAATTAAT